>CM060964.1:127523447-127668447 GCA_030765045.1 Tenodera sinensis | reverse complement strand
TAAAACAAAAATGACTGTTTTGGTACACGTTAATGACCTCTTAGTTTAACCCTAGCATTACCAAGCCTTATTCCAGATTACCAAGTGGGTGGAGGTACTTTGTGCCCACCACTAGTAACAAAATGTCTGAGCAATTTAAAAAACAAGTTTGTTTTAAAATTAGATATTATATCTGGTCATGTTTATAAAGGTAATATTTAACATTGTTAAATGTTATAATTCTAAATTAAAATATCAAATCTGACTCCTACATATAAGTGTAAATAAAAAAGGAATACTTGAGGAATGTTGGCAATGTAGTTGGTATTGACAGATATTTAACTTGACTTCAGTTGTCATCTGCTAAGAAAAGCTCAAGTGACAGTGGACTCTTTATTCCATCACGATAATTATATATACACCCTAAGAAAAAAAAAGCAGACTCTGGAAGCGTATATTCATCTAAGTCCAACCACTCAGGCATCCGCTCACATTGAATAGTTGAGACTCAATATGAGAGATGACAACAGAACGACGCTAAAGACACGCATTCCGTGACACAATTGTAAACCGGCGGCGGAAACAACATGGACTTAGACAAATACACGCTTCCAGAGTCTGCTCATTTTTTTGTTGTCTTGGGGTGTATATATACAAAGCAAATGTTGGAACGCACGCCCATTGTGACTAATACAAAGAGGACATTGGTGATGCCCTATTCTGCCGTACTCTCGCGAAGACACCAGTAATTTCTCTGGTTTTTTACAAGTTTGGTGGTCTAATTTTGAATCGTAAAGCTGCGAGTATTTCTAAACAGTGAGATGTTTGTGTTTTGTTTATGTGTTCTGCTGTTTGTTTCTTGGATTAACATTGTGTGCTTCACTGTGATAAATGCAGTACTAATTTGCATAGTTGATTTTGCTGTAAACACTTAAACTGGGCGAGAGGCAGTAGGTAATGACATTAACACTTAAGCGAAGCACGTTTAAAGGCTTTACTTACCAATCTTATTAACGAAGATTCTGAAACGGGCCACCGTCGTCGTTCATACATTTTTGGCTCCTCTTTAGGAAATTATCCATCACTCGCCATAGTTCACATTCAGAAATGCTGGCAATTTCCTGGTGGATATTTTGTTTTAATTCTTCCAGGGTGTGTGGGTTTGTCTTGTACATTTTATGCTTCCCCAGAGATTCTGCAAATCGCACTTTCACTTGGCGAGTTGACTGAGTTAAAACATACGAACCATAAATAAATACACGTTGTGCAATAGGAAACAAATCCTGAGCCACAATACACTTTGTGACTAAGTAATGTAAACCCCGCGCGACAGCCCACGAAGGGCCAAGGCCTACCGCCCAGCCGCTGCGTCCCCCACCTCTGCCCACTACAGGCGTCATTGGTGAGGTGCAGTACTGGAGGGTGGGACGTGGTCAGCGCCCCGAGCCCTCCCAGCCAGTTATGCGGTCTTCTCGACCTGGGGCCGCTACTTCTCCATCAAGTAGCTCCTCAATTGGTCCCCCCGGGACCTAACGAGGCTGAGTGCACCCCGTGTTGTGACTAAGTACATGACAAAATAATAAAGCATGCTGTAATAATTCAACCACATGGTATCACCGTCACCTCTATACTGCACTTCCAGAGCAGAGAAAAACAAGTCAACCACGTGACCTTGTGTACATCAGCTGCTGTTATCGCGTTTCCGTTTGCGCAGTGGAAAAACAACACCTAGCGGTTCTCATGTTTTTGGCTCTCTCTCTCTGCATGTGTGTGTGTGTGTGTGTGTGCGCGCGCGCGCGCGCGCGCGTGTGTTTAACATTGTTTAACCATTCCCTTTTACTTTTTTACATGAATCACGTTATACCGGTGAGCAGTACTTTATGACCACCTTGACATTTCATTGTTTCTCAAAAATATCAACAATGAAAACTTTGAAACAATTACGCAATTCAGAAGTGGCAACAGTGATTGACAATAACTATTAACTGCATGCCTTTAATCAAAAAATTAAAAGACAGAATTTAAAAGTTACAGAAGGTGGGTATAAAGCACCATCCCCGTCCCCCTTGACAATGCTAGGGTTAAAAATGTCAACCTTTACCATATGCACAGCCAAATATAAGATTGAAGATAATTCTTCACTTAAAATCTCATAGGCTCCTAAATGAAACTAATCAGTAACTGGCCGTTTAACAGCGTTTTGTAGACCAATGTACTACAGGGAGTAAAAAGACTAAACTGTGTAATTATGTAAGTAAGTTTAATCATGAACGGAAGAGATTTTGTATACAAGGTTGCTTCTAGTCCTGAAAGGAATTTATGAGTAATTAAGATTAATAATATAGCTTTGTATACGTTGAAACCATAATATGCTTTCTACGTACGTGGGAATCGATTAAATGATGTATTGTTTTGTG
Organism: Tenodera sinensis; assembly: GCA_030765045.1. NCBI lineage: Eukaryota > Metazoa > Arthropoda > Insecta > Mantodea > Mantidae > Tenodera > Tenodera sinensis. The sequence continues at coordinate 127,666,051 of CM060964.1, read as the reverse complement.
TACAACACTTTATTTTGTAGAACTTTCTATGGAATGTGAAACGCTTAGTGTGTTGTGCGGGATGGCGAACTGATCGGTTTTTAAATAGGGACCTCTGTCCGGAAATGTTGTATCTGTATATATAGAAAAGGGAGTTTTTGCTCAGGGTCTAATGCGTAAAATGGGGCCAGCGCAAACTATGGAAGAGAGCGGTGAGATTTTGTTAGGGATGGAGAAGGACAGTGAGAGAATGGTCCAAGATGTCACCATAGAAGGAAGAAGGTAGACATACAAATCCAGAATTGAGTCATGTTTAACAGGATGAAAGACTGAGAGACCAAGGCGGTTAGCATAAGGAGAGAATGGAGGCACCCATTTTGATTCACAATGGCGTGTTACAGACCAAACTCGAACTCTGAGTAACATGCCGTAAACATAGCAAAAATTAATTGGTGTAATTACTTATGACAGTTAACGTTAAAATTATTTCTTTGTCTGAATGTTAAGTAAATGCATTTGGTACTCATGTGATGGCCGGTGAATTCTTTGAGGCTGTGAGACCTTCGGTCCGATGTCCACTGAGGAGGGCTGTTAAAAAAGGAGTATGTTAAATTGGGGTATCTAAACATTAGAAATAGAGATAAAGAAGTATTGCGAACACGAACTTGGATTAGAATTTCGAGAGGAATAGAATAATCTAACCAGTTTGCTCTATTTTGAAGAATATTGTGATATTGGATCGTTCAACAATATACGAGAGATAACCGGGATACTTTGAATATGGCGAGCGACTGTGTGTACGTGACAATAAACAATGCTGCTGGCAAAACATAAAGGAAGTCCGGGGCTATAGGACACCTGGCGACTGTATGAGGTCGAACAGCGTGATAACACCATGGTGTCCAACAATCTCTAGCATCTTCTTTGCTGAATCATGTATAGGTCGCGCGTTACTTCTTGACGAATGAAAATTTTATATGAAAGGTTGGATGCGAGTCATTACTCACCTTTTGCAGGAACGGTGCCATGGAGCGGAGGTACAGTCTGCAGAGAGATGATGTGTCTTTACGCACATGCTTCTGAGCTGAAGTAGTACAACACTCAAATCAATGGGAAAACGCATGCCGTCATGTCGAAGAAATTGAACAAGAATACTGGGATAAAGATGTCATTGTGGAAGAAAGGATTGAGCAAATTTTTATCCAAGATAATGGAATGGTAATATTAATCACTGTTATAAAACACTTGCATGCTGCATCCGTACCGCATAAAACTTTTGCAGTCGACTGTATACACACACGTGACAGAGGAAAACAGAGGTGTCTGTTATCGTAGCATAAACATTTGCTGACCTGTTTATTAAGGGTAGGCAAGCTGACTGGATTTCTGCTCAAGGTCATTCGTCAAGAACGAACGCGCAACCTATACACCTGCGTGTGGAAAGAAGTCGAAGGACGTTACGTCACGCCGGCTCCAGTATAAATAGGACAGACAGTGGGCAGTGGTGAAGTGTGTGTCTTTAGAGTTAGAGTTTAGCTTTTGGTGTCAGAGTAGTTGTTTAAGTCGTCGTATACAGTTAGTTTTAGTTACGAGAGTGGACCGGCCAGCCTGTGGCAAGTGTGTATGTGTCGTTGAGTGATTGTATCATAATAGTAAAGATATAAGACAGTGAAACTGGAGAAAGACATCATTGAAAGACTGAGAAAGATTATCGGAAGAACAACTGTGAATTGTAATACATAGTAGAGGAGATTATAAACTGTGCTAGCAACGAGAAGGAATTGTGCATTTCTAGAAAGATTTAGAGGAAATAAAGGGTTAGAAAAAGAAACGGACTTCGCATTTCGTCGATTTTGTTACAATGTGTACTCCACAACGAAATCATGACTGCATTAACTGTGCTAAATTGTGCTGTCAATAAGGAGGATTTTGAAGCATTAAAACTCTTGCAGTTAATCTCATGAATTCCTTAGGGTGGTCACATGTGGGTTTGTTGGAATCCAATAGGTCTCTATTGAATCAATAATTGCAAACAACAGGGTCTAACCATCGTGGCGTAGGATAATTTAGAGCAGCGATGTCCAACGTTTGCGAAAGAGGGGAGTTGGAGTTTATCTTGTTCCACCGTACGCGGAGTTTGCCTCTTTAACTCCCAGCAGTGCATTGTGTTGCAGTGGCGGGTTCGTTAAATGTACGTTGCGTTTGATTTACGAAAGCTCTTTGAAATGTTATGCGTTAAATATCTGTTCATTAATGACCTCTTTCGTGCTGCTTACGTTTAAGAAGTCAATCAATATTTGGCGACAAAGTCGAATTTCATAGCCTTAGAAGATTCATCGAGTGATCGTCGCGTAACCTATTGTGATACAGACTTTTAATACACTTCAACTTGGAGTGAGTGAGTAGGTGTGTGAGTGAATGGGTGAGTGAATGGGTGGGTGAGTGAGTGAGTGAGTGAATGAGTGAACGAGTGAGTGAGTGAGTGAGCGAGCGAGCGGCGTTTAAGGGCCCGTCAACAGCTAGGTCATTTGGGCCCCGGTTCAACTTGAAGAAACTCCGTTCGCAAATATATGTAGAGCTATACTCTTACACACACTATTCTTGCAAATGCTTTATTTTAATCGACATGAGCATTTTCAGAAAGTACCTTATTGTGAATTTTCTTGTAGATGCAAGGGGAATATGGGAATACAGTAGACTTTAAGCGATAGTGAAATGTTTTAAGAGCTAGTTGCTATGCGATGGCTTTGTAATCCCGTTCTCTTAGGAAGGCCAAGAGATAAGAAACAAACGAATAACATATTCCTATTTGAAAAAAAGTATAAGTATTGGCAAATTCAAACAAATAAGAAAAAATATCTCGGAAACGGTTCACTGCAAAGAAAAACGAAGTATTTGGCATAAATTGTGTGTTATAACGAGATCTACATTTTTATTTAGTAAGCTTTTGTCTCTCTGTTGCTGTTTACCATTTATGCGCAAAACATGCGAAATGAAGACATTCCCAGAAAATTCAAGTTATGACAAAAACTGCCACAGTATCGCCTGTACGTGTCCGTCACTGGATACTGGCTGTCTGTCCCTCCGACTGAGGAGTGGAGTGGGGTATAGCCACTCACAGTGTAAGGTTCTCCAGAGAGGTTTGGACATCCCTGCTTTAGTGACAACACTTGCTCGACGACCACGTCATCCAGTCTAGTGGTTAGGGGCTCAGTTACGCGGCTTATTATGTATTTGTAAGGTTCTTGGAATCTGAAAGTGGCGAGTTTGATGTTTCCCTGTTGGTTTAAAATATATCTTCTGAACGGTGTTTCTTAACGTTGTGTGGGAAAGCGCTATTGTTTCATCCATTTATTCTGTAAAAATAATTTCTTACTACAGGTTCGGGATTGGATACCCTAATACCTTTAGTGTTAATGCAGAAGGTTTGAAGTAAAGCACAGCTAAATGGTAACTATGACTATCTGAATGTTTGTCGGTTCCTGTCATGTGATACATCCATTTTGAAAAATGTATATCAGTATAAACATTATACATTAGAAACCCAATATCCTTACGGTTAAAATCCGAAAGTTCTCAGAAAAAAGTACTTCTACATTTTGACAACCTCAAAACTTAGCCTGCTCGCAAAGCACATACAAATTTGGGTATTGAACACCTTTCTTTCTCATGCAGTTCTGCGTATAAAATAGATATGCGAAACATTTTAAATAAACATAAGCTCTAATTTCAATATATGGCACAAAATCACGATGTAATTTTGATGAACTTCTGTAAGATTGATGTTGAAAGAAATTAGACTATCAGGGCATTTTACGGTAGCTTCACATAGAAATTTGTATTCTATAATATTGTTTCCTGTTTTTATTCTCGCTTTCCTTCCTTCTTTCTCTGCTTCCGTTCCCTGTATAACAATCGGAAAGACATATTTTAATGTTGCTTCTTCCTGGCTCTATTATACAGGAGCAACATCTGCTGGGAATGCAGCCAAGCATCTGCAAGTAATATTTGTAAGGATGCTTTTCAGATTCTTAGAAGGTATCTGTGGAAATTGCGAAAAAAAAGAACAGGTGGAACTCATATCAAGCCCATTAGATTGGTTATTTCTATAGTCAAGAGTTTAACATTACAAAATCCAATAATATTGACAGTATACCAGGTGGCCCACTCCAGCCGGCATTGGGCTAAGTACATAACACTGGTCCACAAAAATTAACTTTTTCTCTTTCACAAGAATTAAAATAACAGATTCTAAAAGTATTTTTCGTGCTGAATTCAAATATAATTACAGTTTGTCCACATCGGGCAAGAGTTTTGTGTGATATTCATTTGAATTTTTATAATATTCTAAAAAATCCGTAACTAGCTATCTAACTCAAAATTATAACTACTGATTCTGACTTACCTAGAAAGTGGTAGATAGTGATTTTCGGGTATATTTTGCATCTGGAACGTCTCTCATTTTAGTCCAACAGTAGTCAGCCAGCATATTGGAACTCCACTTGCCTTGGTACCTCTTCTCTATCGTAGAAATTTGCTGATGAAAACGCTCACCGTGTTCATCGCTGACAGCTCCAAGGTTTTTGGGGAAGAAGTCCAAGTGAGAGTCCAAGAAGTGAATTTTTAAAGACATGTTGCATCCCATAGCTTTATAAGAATGCAGAAGATCAGCCACTATGTCACGATAGTTTTCTGCTTTATGGTTTCCAAGAAAATTGCAACATAAGCTTTTGAAAGACTGCCAGGCTGCTCTCTCCAGTGGATTTAACAGTCCCTCGAAATGTTCATCAGCCATTAATGATCGGATTTGTGGTCCTATAAAAACTCCTTCTTTCAATTTAGCATAACCGACTTTGGGGAATTTCGATTTCAAGTACAAGAATCCATCAGAAAGTTTATCCTTAGCTTTGACGAAATTTTTCATAACTCCTAACTTAATATGCAATGGAGGTAAAAATATTTTCTCAGGATTCACTAAAGGGACACATGCCACATTTTTCTGGCCAGGGAGAAGAGATTCACGTTTTGGCCATGACTTTCTAACGTAGTGAGACTTCTTATCTCTGCTGTCCCACTCGCACAAAAAACAGCAAAATTTGGTGAACCCAAGTTGCAAACCAAGCAATAAAGCAATGACCTTTAAATCACCACAGATATTCCATTCATATTTTCCATATTGCATTTTCTCTAAAATTAGTTTCATATTTTGATATGTCTCTTTCATAGCGGCATGCGCTACTGGTATTGATGGAAGTTCATTGCCAATATGTAGCAGCACAGCCTTCAAACTTACTTTAGAGGAGTCTATGAACAATCGTCACTCATCTGGTCGGTGTTGATGCCCAAGAGTTTCCATAAGTGAACAAATATTATTACAAAACACAACACCATATTCTTCAGAGAAGTATTCTTTGAAAACACTATGGCGGCTACGATAACTACTTATTCTTACATCTTTTTGGAGTAAATTCCACCCTTTGAGTCTGGAAGTTAAAAATTCAGCTTGCAGTTTAGACAGATTTAAATCCCGAATCAGGTCATTAAGGTCTTGCTGATTGGGAAAGTATGGTTCTGATGAACAGCTACTGGCTTCATATGTAAGATCATTTTTATTTTCATCTGAATCATTTTGAGTTTCAGTTAGGTCAGAATCAGAGTTATCACTTAAGGTTGTATCTACATATACTGGTACGGGGAACTCTTCACTGTGTAAGACAGGTCTCAATGCAGATTGCAAATTCGGATACTTAACTGTATATTTTGTTTTAGATGTGATTCCTTTAATATTTGTCAAACAAAAATAACAGTCAGTTGAATGATCCTTCGGTTCCCTCCAAATCATGGGAATTGCAAATGGCATATGATGTGTACCATTTTTCCACCCAGTCAGCAGTCTAACACACGAAACACAGCATGTATTTGGGGCCCAGCTCTTATCAAAATCACCAACTTGACAGCCAAAGTAAAGATGATAACACTTCTTTACAAGTGGGGTCATATTTCGCCTCTGAGACTTGAAGGTCAGCTCACCACAAATATAGCAGAAATTATCTGCATGATTTACACACTTTCTTGGCATGATGAAAACATTAAGCACTGAAATACAACATGCACAACATACACAATACACTTCTAAACAGAAAGGAAGGAAATATTTCACTAGTGAACAATGTCACAGTCAGCTCAATACTGACACATCACAATGCCAGACAGGTCTGAGCATGTCTAAACATGAATGAACCTGCACAGTCTTGTTTTGTGGTGCTTCAGCGTGATATTACAAATAATTTCAATAAATACGGCTTGAGTAAAATAGCTACATATGAGGTAAAAGTTCCTATGACAGGTCAAAGAAAACGCTAAAATCATATTTTGAAAAGTAGCTTTTACAGAAAAACTATGCCTGATGGGAAAATTCTCACTACATATCTGAATTCAGGATGAAAAAATGCACTAGATTCACTATTCAGATTTCTTGTGAAAAAAATCTTGTCGACCAGTGTAACCCTTCCTCCGTTAAAAGAGTTGCGGAAATCACGGGAGTAAATCCAGTCAGTGGCGTGCGTGCTGATAACAGAAGGGGGCGGGATGTCAGACTAGCGTGTGTAGCGCGTAATAATAGACAAGAACAGTCTTAGAATGTTTTCCACTTTACTTACAGGACTTTACATACTTTCCAAGAAATAAACACATTCTTGTATATGCTGTTATTGTCTAACATTACGGATCACATCTTGCCAATTGCCGTAAAATCCATGCAGGCAAGAGGGTACGTAATGTTTCATTGGCATATCTTTATTTCTTATTAATGTTATTGTTATTATTATTATTATTATTATTATTATTATTATTATTATTATTATTATTATTATTATTATTATTATTATTATTATTATTATTATTATTATTATTATTATTATTATTATTGTTATTGTTATTGTTATTGTTATTGTTATTGTTATTGTTATTGTTATTGTTATTGTTATTGTTGTTATTATTATTATTATTATTATTATTATTATTATTATTATTATTATTATTATTATTATTATTATTATTATTATTATTATTATTATTATTATTATTATTATTATTGTAGTTATGATTGCTATTATTATTACTTTTATTATTTTATGCTCATTAGTTTATTTTTGTTAATGATTATTACTATTATTATTTCTCTTATCATCATTATAATTACAATTGTTTTTGTTATTTCATAGTAATTTTTTTATTAATTTGTTTATTAGCATTACCATGCGTAGCATTAATATTGCTATTGTTTTTGTTGTTATTTGATTACTACTACTACTACTACTACTACTACTACTACTACTACTACTACTACTACTACTACTACTGCTACTACTACTACTACAACTACTACTACTACTACTACTACTACTACTACTACTACTACTACTACTACTACTGCTATGTACTACTACTACCACTACCACTACCACTACCACTACCACCACCACCACCTCCACCACCATCGCTGCTACCAATAACGCCGCCACCACCATCACTATTATTACCACTAACCCCCAAGGGTTCATGTCTGATGAGTACGGCTTTGGCTAACCCGGGAGCCCGAGCTACGCCGCACCTTGTTTCTTCTGTTCTTGGGTGCAGTCTCTGTCCTGCCCTTGCTTCTTTTTCTTTTCTGCTTCAGTCTCTTTCTACTTCTTTCTTTGATTGTTGCTTTGAGTTGCCGCCTGGCTATGGAAACCGACTATTTATTTACCACTATGGCCAGGTGTTTATGGAGGGACGTTTACTTGACAGGGGCGTCGGATCCCCAGAACCGGTCAGGAGTGGTGGTAGTTTGGCAGGCCCCACCCCACCGTTATCCAGCGACTGCTCAGCATCTCCGGTGGAGCTCCAGGCCGTAATGTCGGAAACAGCTACTTGGCAATTGTTTGTTTCATCTGTTGGTTTACCTATGGATTTTGAGGAAAGTTCCCTTCAACCTTCCTTATTGTCCCATCACTCCATGTTCGACTCTAGTCGGGACGCTGGTGGCTCCTCTAATACCAGGGAACACGAAGTTCAGGACGGTAAAAGGAAACGCGCCTTATCTCCTGGTCCTCAAGTACCGGATGTGGGCGATTGTGATTCGTTGCTGCGGCGTATGGAATCAGAACATAGCGTGTTTAAGGAGTTGTTCCGGAAGATTGTTTCCGAAGCGGAGAGTCTTGTGCAGACCATTGTGGAGATTGCGAACACCAAAAAGGAGATTAAAAGGGCTGTTGGCAGGTTGGCTGAATACTCTCAACGGTTACCGCTTGCCACATATTTTGTTGCTGAATTATTGGATCAACATGCGGCTGTCCTCCATCAGGGATGTTCCGCTACGACTCCGGCTGTGGCTGAGGTAGGCACACAAAACTTTAGCCTTCGGCAACTTGCTGCTGACGGACTGATTGCGCAGATTAAGCCGGAACTCCGACACGATCTTCCTGATCAGGAGTTCTTAGATTTAATTGAGCTCCAATGGTCGGAAGAGCTATACGAGTTCTGTACTGTGCAGCGGGATAGCGTTGCAAAAGCGAGGTCGGATAAGATTATTGTTATGCCTCTGGATGAAGACAGGCGAGGTCAGATTCTTCAGAATGTTTTACTTACGAACCCCCGTTTGTCGCGGATGCTGCATGAGCATCAGTTGGCGCCAGCTAAATTGATATGTAGTGTTGCCAGAAATGAATGCCTAGATGAGAACCAGAGTGTCACCACAGCACTGAGTTTTATACATATTTGATTGTAACGGACGCAGGTGGAGGCAGTGCGATGGATCGGACTGTTCTGCGATGAAATCTAGATATCTAGATATTGATAGATATTGCTCGGAAACAGGGAGGGTAGTATCCCTACCCTCTGCGCTGACACCCATCACATTGATCTTTCGACTGTTCGCAATGTGCTCGAATATGTTTGTAGACGACGATCTGCGTCTATACTGATACAATTGCATACTACGCGGAAGTTCCGTATGGGGCCTGCCTTGGAATCTGGCATGGTGGAATTTGTCCAACCAAAGGGGACTCTGTAGAGAATATGTCCTAGAGTCACTACCTGGAACTTCATATGCCGAAATTCTTAAGAACATGAAACACATAATCCACCGGACGTGATTTTGGTGGAAAGAGTTACTAAAATGAGTGGTAGCACCGTGCATATAGATCAGCTTGTAAGAGTGATGTCACAACTACAGGATGCCTTAAACAAAGGATTCACTACCGTCGCCACCTTTCTAGATATCCAGTCGGCGTATGACAGATGCTGGATAAATGGATTACTGTATAAATTAACAACAATGAACATCTCACAACGACTAACAAGATGGATAGCAAGTTTCCTCACAGACCGAACAGCCAGTATAAAAATAAACGGACAAACATCAAACCCGATTTATATGAAAGCTGGAACGCCACAAGGAAGCGTCATATCTGGACTGTTATACATTCTATATACCTCCGATACCCCACAACCAATTCACCCTTCAGTTCAACTTGCCCAATATGCTGACGACACCGCTTATTGGAGCACACACACACACACACACACACACACACACACACACACACACACACACAAATATTAGCTGCAAAAAATAGACTACAACAACAACTCAAATTATTTCTAAAGTGGACAAGGAAATGGAGAATCACAATTAATGTACAAAAAACTCAAGCAATAACCTTTCGGAAAAAAAGAAAAGAAAAGCATAGAAATGTAACAATAAATTTTAACAACCAAGACATAATGTGCCAAAAAGCCATCAAATATCTAGGCATCAAAATTCATCGTACCCTGACAATAAAACCACATTACCACGAAGTATTGAAAAAAAAACCGACCCATTCTTGGAACTATAGCATATCTTGCCAAACTCAATAAACGAGGCCTCTCTCCAAAAATCCTTCGACATCTCTACATCGCCCTTATTCGTCCCAACTTAACATATGCCGCAGTAGGCACCATGCCGCTCATCACACCTGATTCAATGGAAAAAATACAAGCTTTCGAAAGAAAATGTCTGCGCATCGCATTTAAACTTCTACCGAACTTCAAAAACAGCAACATTCATAATTATACCAAAACCATGCCCATTGATCAACATATAGCGAAACTTATGCTGAGATACATTGATAACGCACATACCAGACCATACAGACGACGATTGATCAATACAGCCCAAAAAATGAGAACCATTCGACCAAATCACAAGGAAAAAAAATCCGCCATTACTCACTCTCATCCACATCTACGACAAACAACAAGAAGCCCAACAACAAGAACTACAAGATCTCCTAAAACATTTAACAAACATATAAAAAACATCAAATTTACCGAACAACTTACAACAAACATAAATAAAAAATTAACAAGAGCCTGAAGCAGCAGCAACAAGAAAAAGCACTAAGCAAACAGCAAAATCCGTCTTCTTGGGTAGCGATGGCAGCAAGTTGTGTGACCTGGGAACAAAACAAAAAAGAAACATCAATAATAAGAGGAAAATGTACCACCCAAACTGATTGATCTCTGCCCCACCAAAAAACAAAAACAAGGCTAGGCTGAAGAGGGGACACTCCCTAAGCAGCTCGGGCGTGCTTGCACGTCCAAATACCCTAATTGAATTGAATTGAAATTGTGCATATAGAAAGCAAGGGTCCGGAGGTGCGCAAACGACAGGCCTTCCTGGAACAGCTTACTACGAAGATGACCAATCGGGCTACGGCCAATCTACAGACAATTACACAAAGAGTAATGCTATTAGCTATTGATGAGCTTGTCGATGAAACCGGCGTGAAAGACGTGATTGCCACTACGCAATCACCTCTTGGGTGACATCTCAGTTAAATTGGCGAATAAGCCCAATAGCACGGCGTTCGATATGCATTGGTTACTATCGACAAGGTTTCGGCCCAGTGATTGCTGGCGCAGCACCGGATTGGTTGTGGTTGGGAGCGATGGAGGTTGCGTGTAACCACCCGTCTATCCAGATGCTATAATTGTCACCGATTGAGCCATATAGCAAGGGGAGGCAAGTTGATGCCTGCTGCGGAACTCTGCCATAATTGTGTTAAGAGTGACCACCAGCGAAAGGATTCTACCAACACGCAATCCTGCTATATATGTAATGTTGAAGAATACAGAACGGAGTCGATGTGATGTCCCAAGTATAGGGCATTAATCCATCAACGGAGGGAGAAAAGGATTGGGACACGTTCTGTTCAATGGAACTTCTGCAACTTAATGTTGATCGAAGTAAGAAGGCCATGGATTTATTACGGCATAAATGTACTTCTGAAAACTTGCAAATTTGCCATTGTGGCGGAAGCTAACAAAAATATGACCACGTATAGTTCTAGATGGCTTATAGATAATAGACTTGATGCGGCCATTCATCTGCCTCACTATTCCTTTAAAGTGTCTGCCACCGGAGGTGGGGACATTTTTGTGTGAATGGACACTGGTGATTTGGTAGTATATTTGTACTGCATTTCTCCGGCGTGCAATACCGACGCTTTCCAGCTTTTCCTCTTTGTGTTGACTACCAGCACACAACAATACCGTAGGCGTCTGCTGATCGGTGAAGGCTTTAATGCTAAAGCGAATTGCTGGTAACAGAGGACAGGAAGGGTAATGGATTGGCAGAATGGGCTGGTGAATGTAATCTTCTCATTTCAAATGACGGTGTGCTGCCTACTTTTGAACGCCATGGAGGATCTTCCAACATTGATCTGACCTTGTGTAGTGCGGATCTTGGGAGCAAGGTACGGAATTGACATGTGAGTGACGAGGAAAATTTAAGTTATTATAGAAGTATCTATTTCGAGGCGAAGGTATTCGCTCCATCTCTATCGTCTTCCTGCAGATCTATGAGCTGTATTTATAGGAAGGAGAGGAAGGATCAATTGTTGGCTCATCTTGAGGAAAAAGTTGCTCCAGCTTTCTTCATCAAGCGTATGAAATAGACCAGACTATCTGCAACGCCTGTGATTCTGTATTACCTAAGAAATACCTTCGTGGCCGCCGAAAAGGAGCCTACTGGTGGAATGATGCCATAGCTGATTTACGGAAGCAATGCAGTAAGGCTAAGCACCACCTTACTAGAACTAACAGACGTAAGTCGGCTATGATGAAAAGCTACTTGCCCTACGCAACTATAGGGATTGTCGTAATGCCCTTAATGGCGCCCTTTCCAAAGCGAAAAGTGATGCATGGAACACCTTTTGTGCAGAAGTTGATGAGGATATTTGCGGTGTCGATTATAAATTGTTACGGGAAATTAGGTTTGCGTTTGCCATTAGTCCTCACTAAGGAAGAACAAGTCCAGATAGCCAAATCTTTGTTCGCTGCACTCACTCTGCTCATCTGGAGATTATTGTTCCCATTTTAACTATTGCCACTTGTACCATTGAGGAAATCCGCGCTGCAGGTCACCAGATTAAGCCTGGGAAGGTGGGCGGCCCGGATGGTGTTCCTCAAGAAGTTGTGAAGCTCCTTGCTACACAGAAACCACAGTTGCTCCTGAACTTCTTCAATTCTATTTTATGTACCGGCAAGTTTCTTAGTAAATGGAAACTTGAAAGGTTACTCCTTCTTGAAAAACCTAGTCCACCAGGAGGGAGTAAGTCTTATAGACCTGTTTGTGTGCTTGAAGTTCTGGGCACACTCATAGAGCACATACTCAATAAACGTTTAATCGCTGAGATTGAGGCAGGGGAGGGATTTTTTCCTCCCCAATTTGGTTTTCGGCAGGAATTGTCAACCATGGATACCATTCACGCTGTACAAACGTTTGTGAGCGAGGCACAGACATTTTCTCCTAGGTATGTCGTCCTGGTGACACTGAATGTTAAGAATGCCTTTAATTCAGCACCGTGGAAAGGCATTATTGCTGAACTTAGGCGGCGTCAAGTCGCCCCTTACTTAACCAGGCTTTTCTGTAGATATCTTCATAATCGGACGATTTTGGTGGGTGGCACCAAGAAGTTGGATATGACGTGCGGCGTGCCACAAGGTTCGGTTTTGGGACCTACTCTGTGGAACATCTATTATGATGACGTCTTCCGAGTGCAGTTGCCGTCTTGCCTACGCCGATGATTTGGCCCTTCTTGTATCCGGAGAATCCCGCGAAGAGGTGGAGGATAAGTAGAATGGGCTACGCAGCAAATTGAATTCTGGATGTTGCGGAAGAGCCTGCAGTTAGCTCCACAGAAGACCGAACTTGTTATTCTGGAGGGGAGACGTTTCTTAAGGTAGATGACAGTCAATAATTGCGGAATGGCAGTGAGGTCCAAAGAGAATTGCGCTATCTTGGTCTTCAGTTTGGCCATAATATGAACATGGGTGCACACCTTAAATATGTGATTGGTAGGGCAGAAAAGACAATCGCAGCTCTGGGTCGCTTAATGCGCAATATCGGCGGTCCCAAACCTGGTACCAGAAAACTCCTTGGCAGCGTGGTTAATTCAATACTCCTGTACGGTGCGCCCCTTGGAAGACCTGTATAGATAAGGCAATATACCAAAGTTGGCTAGAGCGGGTACAGCGGAATGTTGCGCTACGTATATGTAGTGCCTATAGAACCACCTCAATGAAGGCTCTACAGGTTGTCGCTGGGATCCTATCTATACATCTATTGGTCCAAGAACGCACCTATGCTAAGGGGGCTAACTCTAAGGAGCACAAGCTCTTGGTCAGAGAAAACGCCATTCGACAGTGGCCATTGGAGTGGACACAGAAAGTAAGAACGGCTCAATGGACTAAGCTGCTGATTCCTGAGATTCTCCCCTGGATATCTTGGAGGCATGGTGATGCCGGATATTATGTGACCGAATTTTTGTCTGGCCATGGTCGTTTTAAATCCTATCTGCACCGCATGGTGCTGGTTGGCACAAACCTCTGCTCATACTGTGCACAAACTGACACTCACGAGCATATGATCTTACATTGCTCCCATTGGATTGTTATACGCCATCGCTGCTCCGCCCGACTTGGTCAGGTTGTCACTTTGAATAACGTCTTACTGCTTATGCTGGAGTCCAAGGAAAATTGGCGCACTATTGACTGAATAACTAACTACCTCCATTCTCCAGACAAAGGAGCAAGACGAACGTTCAGAGTAACCCCGGCGTGGATTGTGATGTACCCTGTGTAATAGTTTCGCTGGTACATGTTATTGATATATTAGTATGTTGACCATCTTCAGCCTTCCTTCCTGAAGTAATACAGCTTGGTGGTTGCAGGAAGGATTTCTCACGGCTTGCAGGGGCTTTTTGGTTGGCGGGAATACAACTCGCCCGGTGGGTATCTTAGTAAGATTTTCTCTTACCAAAAAAAGACAAACAACAACAACAACAACCACAATAATAATAATAATAATAATAATAATAATAATAATAATAATAATAATAATAATAATAATAATAATAATAATAATAATAATAATAAAGGATATTAATGATGATAAGAAGAAGAAGAAGAAGAAGAAGAAGAAGAAGAAGAAGAAGAAGTGTAAGTATAAGAATAAGAATGATTATGATAATAATAATGATAATAATTGTCAATTTTCCTCATAAGGAACCGAGCGACAGGACTCCGCGGTAACGTGTGAAGCGCGCACTCGGGAGTTCGTGGGTTCGATTCCCGCGACCGACTTACCTGACCCATGGTTTTGTCGGGGTTTTCCTGGGTCGCCAGGCGAATGTTGGGTAGGTTACTTTCATCCCCCATATTTCTTCTCCCTCCATTTCATTTCACCAATCATTTCATTCATCCTTTCATCCGTTTTGTCTATTTGAGGGTAAAGTGTCAGCGGGCATTCGGGTGCAGCATGGTGGGATGAAATGTTCTGAGTGACTCCGTCCCCTGTCACAGCAGCCGGGCCCAGGATCGTGTCCTTAAGCCACGGAGGGGCCCCTGCAGACGGCGCTCTGCGCGAACTGGTGGGACCGGTGTACTGCCTGGTGTCAGGGAGTTTCTGACTGGGAAAATGTAGGCACCCTAACCTCTGCTGCACCTGCTCCACGGGCGTTGCGAAAGGGGGGGTCCGCTGTCCCCCCCCCCCTTGGAAATTAGTACATGTAATGTGCAATCAATTACTATTAAACTATTGCTTTATTGTTGACGTAAATAATAGTTTTTATCTAGCATAAATTAATATGCTTATCCGCAACAAATACTATACCCTGTCTTTTACAGTTTTTGGCAACAGAATAATTAATTAATATTGCTTAATTGTAAACCTCCAACATGCTCCCTCCCCCCTGAAAGAAAGTCTGCCGACGCTCATGAACTGCTCCCCAGTGTTCTGACCACCCTCTATCTGCTCTCGCCTCAAACCTCCTTCTCGGGGGCCCCTATGGGCCACAGGCACAAAAGATCTCTGAGGCTGAAGTGCCGAAGTCCCTTTCCGCCTCTTCCTTCTCCCATCTCCCTCATAGGATGGAATATGTCTCGTCTGCCGTTGAACAGAGGGAGAACAGGGCTTCGGATGCTTGCTGCCGCAGCCTTCACTATGGTGCGGGAAGAGAGACGGTACGACTCGCACTCGGGAGGCGGCTTGTTCGATACCCCGTGGCCGCGCACTCTGACTTGGCTTTTTCCGTGGTTTCTCCTTGTCACTTAGCCGGGCTGCTTTCTTTCATAGCCCTGTTTCCTTTCCATCATTGCCGTTCATTCCATTCCCTTATAACATTCCAGGTGTGATTTCAGGCACCTGGTGTTTGGCGGTGGCGGACAGATGGCACGGATGCTTGCGCACTGTAACTACTGTTCTCAGCGCTAGGTGGTGTTGAGCTTCCGCTTTACTCCGTGGGTGGGGACCCTTGTGTGACACCGGGCCCGCAGGGGATGGCTGTTCGGCGGGACCTGAAGCCGGGATGAAGAGATTTCAGCACTTGTTAGGGACTTCCACGCGTCTCTGTGGCCCCACGGTACCTTGCAGTTCCCTCATTTCATCCCTGCCTCCTGGGGGTATTAGCCGCAATAGATCTGTGTAGGTGGCAGTGGGCAGGTGACCCCTCCGTGTATATTCTTTACCCTTTACCTTTACAAAGGGGTGTGGTCATTATCGCCAATCTCATGATCAATTGAGTCGTCCATTTCCAAAAGGTTCCTTGTCCAAGATGTGAAAATTTTTGGGGAAACACAAAAAAACGTTCTGCTCACAAACCGTTCATTGTGTGCAAATAATAGTTTGTACACTGATTAGTGTTAACTGTTGAAGTCTTTGGGTGGAATTACAGCTCATAGACCCCAAAGGATATTCGTAAAATAAACAAAATAACTTGGACAAGGTGCCGTTTGGAACTGCATTGTGGACAAGGGGCATTTTGGAACACAATGAAATGGACAAGGGAGGCTTTGGTTCTGAAAGAAATTTCTAAGGCTTAATAAAACAGCTGTTTTATGTCATATCAACTGATTTATTCATAGAAAAGTGACCAAAGTTTTACATTAATGTTTAGGAACAAATATATCCGCCATTACAGACCTGATTCATCAACATCAGCATTGGACCAGCCCCGTTTTCGTCCTCTGATGCATCTTCATTATCTTTTTCACAATCTGGAAAGATATTTTTGTAGAACAGCAAGACAGGTAAGCTCTACCAATCTTCACCATAATGAAGTCCCAGTAATTTAGTGATGTCATCTCTTTTTGTCTGCATCTCGGGAATGCGAACAGCAATCTGCTCTGGATTAATCTCAGCTACCTTCCTCTTTGGTTTAAGAACTTTTCTTGCAATGCCCACGTCTGCATTGTGTGCTGGTTCTCCACGAACAAGAATATCTGCACTCGGTGTTTTTCCTCGTGTAATAATGAATCTCTTGTTTACGGCGAATTGAAAGTGCTGGTTGTTAGCTTTCTTCAGAATTTCTCCCATTGCTGCTTTCCAATTGCATACATTGAAGTCCCCACCTATCTTTAGCACAGTCCCATACTTCTCAAAAATTTTGTAGCACTGTTTTGGGCTGCATATCGTACTCGTGCCACGGCCGTGCTCGAGCCAATAATTCACTTAAGTATTATGAGCTTCCTGAACGTTGGAATTCCAATGTTTGGGTTGTAAATGTTTGTGAAAGCAATGCCACCAATAGGACAATATGTATTACTGCATTGCAATAAAGCAAAGAGGTAAGAATTCAGCTCTAAGTAAAATCCGATGAAAGATATCGGCTTGATGGACAAGGGTCATTTTGAAACTCAATATTGTATCATGCTTATCCTTGCAATGGGACAAGGAACCATTTGTTGCTGCACATTATTACGTTCTCCATATTGGATCCGTGACATTGGACAAGGGCCACTTTGGAACTGCATGCAGTATTTCAATGCGTTTTAGACGGGTTTTGGAGCGTTTTGGAAGTGTAAGACATAATACATTTTGTAGAGAATGCACAGACGAAGCCATTGCTACCAAAACATCAAATTGTCAAATTAGTGGACAAGGAACCCTTTGGAAATGGATGCCTCAATTGCAAGCTCCTCATCTTCACACAAATTGATAAGTTGATTCAGTATTGGGCAACAATTCAAAGTGTTACAATATTCGTCATCCTTTAGACGTCTCCGAACCAATTTGGAGAAGAAGGAGAAGAAGAAGAAGAAGAAGAAGAAGAAGAAGAAGAAGAAGAAGAAGAAGAAGAAGAAGGGGAAGGGGAAGGGGAAGGGGAAGGGGAAGGAGAAGGAGAAGGAGAAGGAGAAGGAGAAGGAGAAGGAGAAGGAGAAGGAGAAGGAGAAGAAGAAGAAGAAGAAGAAGAAGAAGAAGAAGAAGAAGAAGAAGAAGAAGAAGAAGAAGAAGAAGAAGAAGAAGAAGAAGAAGAAGAAGAAGAAGAAGCGCAATATCGCTAACTAGGATATCATGAGTTTTTAGTCTTTATACATGCTATTTAAACATGATACTTTGATCAATAACAGTAACAAATTTTTTACTTACTTGAAAACAACAGTGGATTGCAGAGTAACAATGAAAGCATTATTTTGGCACATTGGAAGCAGGTAAGGCGAAGTATGTTATCCCTGAAATTGGCCGGCTGTGGACTTGAAAGGAAGCGGTGTAAAATTAAAGCACATATAATTATATTTCAAGAACAAAAACTTGAAACCCGTCCAAAGTAGTACACTCATGAGAATTCATAAATTTCATTTCACTGGGTTAATAGTATAATGTGATATAGTATAAATCGTTAACCGGTTAATTTGACCAGTTAGTCCTTCTACTATTAAAAGTATTGCTTTGATTTTTCAGCACCAAGAATGGAAAATAAACGAACATGGTTTTATCGTATTCGTCCATCGGTTGTCCACCAGCCTTTCGAGAAATTAAAGGAATACCATATAAATCATAATTGGAATGAACAGTTTCCAAACCCAAACCAGGTAAGAAATTGTTTTCATCGTAGATTAGGTTTTAGATTATTGATATAAGCATGTGGTAAACTTCAGCATGTACGTTTACTATGAAGAGCCAGAAGGAAACGAGTAAACGTCTCTTAAGGATAGACTTCTACAGGAGTTACCTACCCAAAACTTCTCATATAGCGATTAGCGATATGTGGTAGGCAAAAATAAAAAATTATATTTTCTATCTTTTTTCATGTGGCAAACAATAATACAACACGCTGTTATTAGATGCTCTGCAGCGATGGTAAATCAAGCACCTTTCTTTCCCTTCTTTCTTAAGTAAGCATACGCACCTTTCGTGAAACTGTGCTGTGCTTTGAGTTAGGTATTCTCAAACAACAAGCTTAAAGCGTCATGAGGTGAACGTACTGTTTTAAAATAAACAAGATACTTCTCTATTATTTTATTTAGACGCTGAATACAATGTATGAATAATCCTACTTCTTTTGGAAAACCCCATTACAGCGCATTATGCCGTACCGTTACTTCTTACCAATAAGTTTAAATAGCCCACACAGCAACACAAACAAAAAGGATCCATACGGATGCGTAGCATTATTGTAGCATGTAAGATGTTACGAACAGTACTTATAGTAGGGGCTATCATGACACAATACAGACATGCTTGAATTTGTCACCATAAAAGGTTCTAGTAATATAGAAATATTAAGGTTATGAACAATGTAGAACGCTTAATCAATCAATGTATTTCCTGTTAACGTGTGAACAGAAACGGTTAGTGAATATTCGGTGAACGCATTATTTAAGCAAGCAAAACACGCTTTATATACTATATTTAGAAGGGGCTAATTTAGACAGATCTGGAGAAGGGTTAAACTGCAATTCATCATTCCCCTTTAGCAGATTACAGATGCAACATAATCTTTTATGAATTCAAACGAGTTCTGTTTGTTATCCAGTGTTTTCTATCACATATGAATATAATGTTTACTTAATAAGTCTACTATACTTTAAACTTTTAATGTTACTTAAGTATTTTTGGCAAGCGCACTAGCTTCCGATAACTTAAAATATTTCGTTCATCTTTATTTGCCTTAGTCTACGAAAGCATAACACCCTCCCAATCTATCAAAGCTATTCTGTAACTTTCTCGTTAAGAAGACTGTCGCTGCGCGGACACTTTTCAACTTCAATAATCCAGGTACAGACATTAATAGGTGTAATTTCACATTGTTTAAATATGCACGATGAAGAATAAGGTAAACACACACTGCTCAGCAGTTCATCTGTCATTCAATAACAAGTAGGGTTAACTGGCCACTTTATGATACAAATTAAAAAACGGCACATATTTTTGCTTAAAATATGACTGTAAATATAACTTCAAAGAAGCATACAGGAAGAGAAAATGAGAAATGAAACGTTCACCTGTGTCATGGGCCTCGGCAGACCTTTTTAAGGAGGGGGGGGGGGGGGCGCATGATGAAATTTTGCGATCAAACAATATTAATTCATTATTATGCTGCCAAAAACTGTAAAAAAATGAGTTACAGCAACGATGGTCCAACGTTTGCGGAAAGAAGGGAGTTTGAGTTTACCTCCTTCCACTTTTTGTGGACTTTGCCTATCTTTAACCTCCAGCCGTGCATTGTGTTGCAGTGACGGGTTGGTTATATGTACGTTGCGTTTGATTTCCGAAAATATTTTCCAATCCTATGCGATAAACATCTGTTCATTACTGATTTCTTTGGTACTGCTTATGTTTAAGAAGTCTATCAATATTTGATGACAAAGTCGAATTTCATAGCCTTAGAAGATCCATCAAGCGATCGTCGCGTAACATTGCGATACAGACTTATATAGTAGGTATCTATAGTTCAGGGCCCTAATGACCTAGCTGTCGACGGGCCCTTAAACAATACTCAGTCACTCACTTACTCTATAGTTCAACTTGAAGAAACTCTCTTCGCAAATATATGTAGGGCTATACTCACTCTTATACACACTATTCTTGCAAAAGCTTAATTCTCTAACTACTTTATTTTAATCGACATAGGCATTTTCAGAAAGTACCTTATTGTGAATTTTCTTGTAGATGCAAGGGGAATATGGGAATAATGTAGGCCAGGGACCGCCAACTGACATGCACGGTGTGCCTATACAGTTCGCACGGTGCCGGCGTGCCTGGTCGTTGCTGGCGAGTGCTAGGGAGATATGCCAGTGGCGTCCGTAAACTGCACCTGCATTACCATTAAATAATTAAGGACAGGGTAGTAGTGAAGGAACAATTCAGAAACTGTATAATACGTGGTTTAATGTCTCTGGTACTTGCTATTAAATTATAGATAAAACAACCCAATACCAGTAAGATTATTATAGCCTTAAATCTTATACAGCCAAACGATGGCATATAAAAGCAATGTTTTCAACTATAAGAACGGAACAATACTTTGTGGAAATTAACACAATTCTGATCCTAAAACAATTGAAAAATATAAAATAATAAAATAATATTTACTATACAGTGCTAATATTACACAGAATACGTCATGTTAAACGAATATACACGTTTCAATTAAGAATTTTATACATTCAGTTTTCGGTAGACACCTTCTGACATCTTTTGATTTTCACAATATTCGCCACATTTGGAGACAATGAAACACAACTCTGGATCTTTAATGCGCACTTCAAGTTATGATCACTGATGTTCCCTCTGAGGGTTTTTAATGCGTTTCATAGCTTAAAATAAGGATTCACATATATAGGTCGAACCAAACATTGCAATCATAGATGCCGCACGCCTGTGCAATCGAGGTAATCATGATTTAGGAAATCTCCTGTAGAAATCTAGCAAATTTCCTCTGTTTCTGTAACTGTCAGCTAACTCAATGTCACATTTCAAGGTGATAAGCTCCAGTTAAACATCTTTGGGAGTATCATCAATATTCATGCTAAATGGTGTAGCGAATAAATCAAAATCCATTTTTAAACCCGTGAGATTGTGAAATCTTTCATCAAACTGCTGTATATCACCGTACTCATGCTCCAAATCTTCTATGAAGCTTTTAAATTGTCTGTGTTTTAGACCGTGGGACCTCAGTTTGTTTACAATCTTCACAACCAGGGGTGAATTTACTTGCAGCTATAAACATACATCGTTTAATAAGTGGACCATCAGAAAAACTACTATAAGATCTGGCAATTTCTAGTGCTATTTCGTAACTCACATAAACTGAGGTTTCTGCCACTCCGCCATCCCCTTCCTCCTGTTCCTCTTCCTGCGATGTGATCTATTCTCTGAGCTCTTGTATCTCTGCAGTGCATTCTTCTTTTTCTAGGGCCGAATAATCATTAGCATGCAATGCATTAAAATGTCGCTGAAGATTAAATCGTTTCAGCACTTGCAATTTTTTCTGGCAAATTAAACAAATAGCATTACCGCTACATTCCATGAAGAAGTGCTCTGCTTCCCATTCAGGATTGAGATAATGTGTCGGCGTGGGTGCTCTTCGCTTTAATGAGTGCCCTTCCATATCAAACTGACACTGAAGTACGGACCGCCACTGCTAAGGAAGACATACCGACCGCTACCACTGCGAAGCACGAACTGAGCATCACGGTGCTTGTAGCCCAGCACATGCACCGCGGCAAGCGAGTTGGCTGTGGCTGCTGTAGGCTTGAAGCGACAGTAACATGGTTTACGAGCTGGTTGCTATGCGATGGTTTTGTAATCCCGTTCTCTTATGAAGGCCAACAGATTAAAAAAAAAACGAATAACATATTCCTATTTGAAATAAAAGTATAAGTATTGGAAAATTCAAACAAATAAGAAAGAATAGCTCGGAAATGTTTCACTCAAAAGAAAAACGAACTATTTGACCTGAATTGTGTGTATTTAACGAGAATCACACTTTTGTTTAGTAAGCTTTTGCCTGTCTCTTACTGTTTACCATTTATGCAAAAATCATCCAGAATGAAGAGGTCTTCTGAGAACATTCAAGTGGTGACTTAGAAACTGCCTTGGAATCGCCTGTTTGTGTCCGTCACTGGATACTATCCCTCCGACTGAGGAGTGGAGTGGGATATAGCCGCTCACTCTGTAAGGTTCTCCAAACAGAGATGATTGGAAATATTCCTGAGTTACACTTTGTGTAAATAAAAATTATTAATATGATTACATAATTATGTTACAGTTTTTGTGTTTTCAATCTCTGTCGGTAAGACACGGACTTCAACTGTAAAAATGTGTACAAAAATAAAAATCTTACAATTATCGTGGCCCGGAGCCAGTGTTGAGCACAATAAATTAAACATTAATGAGTGTCGGTAGGAAGCTATTGTTGATGGCAATAATTAGTAAAGTATATAGCTACTAGCTGAAAATAATACATCACTTATTTAGATTAAAAATGTGAATAACATTACTGGCGAGCTCATTTGTAACACGGGCGCTATGAGAAATCGAGTACAGTAAAACGTCATTTATCGGACCCCCATTTATCCGGATCTTCGGATTATCTAGATCAGATTTGTGGATATTTTTTTTTTTTAAATTTAATGTTCATATTAGAAAATAAATTTAACCATGGTAGCACGAACGTCACTATAAGTACGTCAAACATTCGCTGTAGTCGCTCAGTTTTTCTACTGTTGTCAAACGGCAGGTGTCTAAGTTTATTGTGTGTGTTTCGACCGGATTGTTTTTGTGTCTTAGCAAAGTGTTTGGGAATGTAATCCAGCGCACAAGTTTAAAATGATGTCAAAGCGAAAGAAGGTCGTGGTTTCAATGGATGAAGCGTTGGATGTTGTTAATCGAATTGATAAAGGAGAAACATTGAAGAAAACAGGTGCTACGCACCAGTTGACAAACATTATGGCGTACCTGGAGCGTCAGTCCGATACCGCTCCAGTTGAATTCTGTGACCATACTTCGTTCAAACGCAACATGTGTTTAAAACAGAACACTGTGGATCAATTCTTTGTTAAGAAACGATGTGACTTTGTGTGACTAAGATTTTTATCTTTCTTAAGGTCTTGTAAGCAATAAATACTATGTACTGTACATAATTTGGTTACAATACATAGTTTCTTACTGTCATAAACGGCAAGACTGGTTGTTTAAGAGTTTTGTTTTGCTTATTTCCCACATGACTCGGATTATACGGATTTTTCATTTTCCGGATTGTCTTTACTCCCAGTTAGTCCGGATAAACGAGGTTTTACTATATCCCTTTTGCACGAGTATCCTGAGGAAAATTGTTCTTTGCATTAAAATTAAAACGACAGTCTAATAGTCAGTGATGAACTGTACATTAAATTCATTAATTTCCAAAGGATGGCCGCGGCTCCCTGATACCAGGTAGTACACCGGTCCCACCGGTTCGCGCAGAGCGCCGTCTGCAGGGGCCCCTCCGTGGCTTAAGGACACGATCCTGAGCGCCGTCTGCAGGGGCCCCTCCGTGGCTCAAGGACACGATCCTGAGCACGGCTGCCGTGACAGGGGACGGAGTCACTCAGAGCATTTCATCCCACCATGCTGCACCCGAATGCCCGCTGACACTTTTTACCCTCAGATTGACAAAACGGATAAAAGGATGAATGAAATGATTGGTGAAGTGAAATGGAGGGAGAAGAAATACGGGGTATTAAAGTAACCTACCCAACATTCGCCTGGCGACCCAGGAAAACCCCGAAAATACCATGGGTCAGGTAAGTCGGTCGCGGGAATCGAACCCACGAAATCCCGCAAGCGCGCCACACACGTTACCGCGGAGTCATGTCGCTCGGTTCCTTATGAGGAAAATTGACAGTTATCATTATTATTATTATTATTATTATTATTATTATTATTATTATTATTATTATTATTATTATTATTATTATTATTATTATTATTATTACCGCCTCCGTAGCGCAGTGGTAGCGCGCCTGCCTGTGGCGCGGAGGACCCGGGTTCGATCCTCGGTACCGGCATGGGATTTTTCCCCCGCTGGGAGGTCTCGTACGGGGTGCACTCAGCCTCGTTAGGTCCCTGGGGGGCCAATTGAGGAGCTATCCTGATAGAAAGGTAGCGTCCCTAAAAAGGTCAAAGTAGTCGCCTTACGGTCGGGGGAGTCGACGTGCTGACCCCCGCCACCCCCAACCTGCACTCCTCCGTGGCCTTGGCTGAGGCTGGAGGGCGCAGCGGCCGGGCGATGAGGGTAACCTCTGAATAAGGGGAAGACGCCCTAGGGGAAAAAAAACTATTATTATTATCATTATCATTATCATTTATTATTATCAATTATTATTATTATTAATTATTATTATTATTATTATTATTATTATTATTATTATTATTATTATTATTATTATTATTATTATTATTATTATTATTATTATTATTATTATTATTATTATTATTATTATTATTATTATTATTATTATTATTATTATTATTATTATTATTATTATTATTATTATTATTATTATCATCATGATCATCATCATCACCATCACCATCACCAGCACCGCCACCGCCACCACCACCGCCACCGCCGCCGACGCCACCACCACCATCGTTATCGTTATTATTATTACTTTCTAGTTTACTTTAGATATTGGCTTCGGTGATAGCTTTGAGAGCTCTACATGTATTTGTGAACAGAGATTCTCCAAATTGAACTATGTTATAATCTTCGCAAAAGTTAAAGGCATGTGGAGGCGGGCCGTGCTGCAGACTCCAGCGAATCCTAAGTTTGCCCCTCCTACCAGCGCTGCCGAATGTGGTACACGCATCTCACACGCTGTTGTGTACAGAACCTCTGCCAGTACATGCACTAAGCTTGGCAACAGCGCTCCGCTTGAGCATTGGCCAATGTTCATATGCGAGCAATATAAACGTCTGTATTGCAGTAAGTTAAACGACGATCATTCGGTAGTAGTGCTGCCAGGTTTTTTGGTAGAGAAAATCCCGCTATACGCCTTCAAAATCCCTCAGAATCAAAATAATTTCCTATTCTGTTCATAAAACCTAACTTTAAAACATGTTGGTATGAGATATTCCACACTTTTGAAATATGCAAAATACGTATTAAACACTTTTATTTCTGACAATGCATGTCTAAAATAAGACGTTAAATGCACAAATATTAAAATAAAACAGAACCTTCCTTTCTTCCTCTCCCCCCCCCCCCGCCTCTCTTTCTCTCACTCTCTCTCCCTCTCTCTCTGTCTCTCTCTCTCTCTCCATTTATCACATTATTAAAACACATCTATGTTTTAGTAAGAGTTATATTGTAATTATAACCTAAATGTTGAAAAAATGTGAAAAGCAGTGTGTTGGAACCTCTTAGCAGAATAACAATTTCACGATTATATAGCACGCTTTGTTGTTCCTTCTTCCTATACATAATTTTTTCCTCTGTTAAGTATTACGAAATGAGAGCTCTGTTTTCAACTAAAATTGCCTACGTGGACTATTTCATGCCAAATAGCAAGGTAAGTAGAGTAGAGATAGTCATATAGTACAATGGGATTTGAATTATATCCAGGGGCGGTTCCTCTGTACGTGCTACCGAGCTGCAGCACGCTAAACAATTTCAGAAATAACCAACTTTAAATATTTTACAACACTTTAGTTATAAAGGAGCCTTAATAATGTATAATATGAGTTATTATTACTAGTAGTGTGCAGCGTGCGTCATCCACAGCAGCACGGAAGAGCGCTGTAAGATAGCAATGTTATAGGTTCACCCCTTTCCCCATCTACTCTGCCTTCGCTGTAATTTACGCTGTACCGTGCTGCAACTAGTGACGCACGTTCCGCTACTCATTTTGATTGCGCGTGTTAAATAAAACTCGTGGAAATGAATTCAGTGGACAATCTGTTAAAGAATTCATTTTCTACTTGGTCTTTTGAAGAAAAAATTCACGTCAAAGCACTTGGAAGGTCTACTCCTGATATTAGCATTGTTCAGACAGCCAAGGGAAGAAAAGCTACTGTTACTTCCATAAACGTTTTCATAGTGACATTTTTGCGAAATATTCATGGATGTGTGGTTATGAAGTTTGAGATGCTCTTTTCTGCTTTTTTTGCCTGTTGTTCGGAAGTAATGATTCCTAGTCAAAAAGTGACGCAGCGGATCTAGATCATTTAAATGAATATACAAATAAGCATATATCGAGTTGGAAGCACTTGAGTAACATTCTGAATCTCACTACTCTTGGTGCAGTAAACATTGGTGTACAGCTCCGTTCTGCATATAGCAGTCTCTTAAACTAAAAAAGGAGGAAATCGAAAGAAATAGGTATATTTTATCGAAAATAGTAGACTGTATTAAGCTGTGTGGTACATTTGAATTGATGTTCAGGGGAATCAACGAGACAAAAGAACCTGAAAGTTCTGGAATATTTTTAGGAGTTATTAACTTACTAGCTAGTGTCGACAGTGCTGTAAAATCACATGGAGACAAGTACCGTTGCTAAATGGACGTCAAAAACAATACAAAATGTTACAATCTATGCTGGACATCTGCCACAACAAAATAAAGAAGAACTAAAGGAGACAAGATTTGTAGCCTTAATGGCAGATGAGACTACAGATGTGTCAGAGAATCGGCAATTGGTTCTCGTATATCGTTACGAGGTTAACGGTGATATTTACGAAAGGTTTTGGGGTAGGTTCTTTTAGCCTAATGGACAGGCTGCCATAAGATTAGACACAGAAATTTCTCGGCTATTCTTCAAAATTTTGCAGAGCATATTCTACGCTTGGCTGTAATGACATATCCCATGTTAAACAGGAACAAACTAAAATCAGGGCTTTCAATTATTTATGAAGGGCAAGAATTTTATCATGGGAGAGGCATTACCACTACTTAAGATCCTCTGCTCAAAAAATCTGGTTGAAGCTTTTGATAAAATAGAAAATCACAATCCCTATGAGTGTAGCAGAACCGGAGTGTTGCTTCTCTTCACTGAAGCAGATCAAGTGCTTCCTAAGAAACTTAAATAAATATTTATGGAAAAAAAAAAACGACGAAACAGGACCGACTCTCGGCACTCGCCATGCTCTCTGCAGAAAAGAATCTGGTTTCGAGCATCAAAAACTTCAACCCCAAGGTCATCAACATGTTTGCCGGCATGAAAAATCGTCGGGCCGATTTACTACTATAGTCAGAAACAGGTGAGTAGATTTACATTGGGGCCGCGCCGTAGCCGAGTGGTTAGACCATTCGCTTCTCACCAAAGTGGCCCGGGTTCGATCCCAGGCAACTGCATGTGGGATTCGTGGTGGACGAAGCGGCGCTGGGGTGGGTTTCCTCCGGATTCTCCGGTTTTCCCCGTCATCTCATTCCACCGGTGCTCCATCTTCATTCCATGTATCATCAGTGTCACCGCCTGCGGTGCCGTAGTAGTAAAAGTGGGTGTTAAACACTAACAAAAAAAAAAAAAAAAAAAGATTTACATTGCCGCTGTATGAGCATGCAGCACGCTATCCGTTATAATCTACGAGCCGCCACTGATTGTATGACCGCACGTGCGAATAGCTGTATTACCCGACCTCCTCATAACGTCATAAACAGACATCTCTAGGAAGATTGATTGCCGGGAAGCGGGAAGAGATTCCCCATGTTCACATCGTTTTGTGTGCACGGTCAATTCAGAGGAATAGGGTGGTAGATTTAAATGCCGGGTGTTTTAGATTACCGCATCTGTATAGCGTTCAGTAGTACTTAAAGTAAAATTAACCAATAATACCGAAAGGTATCTAAAGTTAGAGGTTCACTCTTGTGCTCTTAAACAGCAACCGCCACTGAGCTGAACAAAACCAAATGAAATATGGTAAAAATGTTCAAGTTGCTCAAACAGGAGCCATATTGACCACGGTGGTTTGTCAAACTGAACTAAAAAAGTAGTGGTTTCTGCCATTAGGGTTATTATTGCTTTATATGCTGCAGTTTAAATTAACCTATAAGGTTTGTATGTTTTATCAATACAACATATTTAATTCCAAGTTTCAGAAATAATTGTATGTTAATATTATTAGGCTCTGTTTATTTCACTTCAATCTTAATTAATCTCAACGTGTAATTGTTTAACACTAATGTACTTAACGTTCATATTTTATTATTTTATAACAAAAAAGATAACAGGTTTGAAAGAAAAGTAGATTACGTCCTTTTATCCAACCGTGTAGCCAAGTGGTGTCAAAGTTACATTCAGTTCGGGGCACAAATGGGCACACAGAGAATGACGTAATACATATCAAGCTAGGAGTATTCAGCCGACACCTGTCAGCTTGGCTGCGTCCACAGGTAAAACATTTCTTACAGTGCGCATACCTTATGAAACATTTTCCTTCAGAATTGCCCAGAAGGATACATAGTACAGATGCAGGTTTCATGTATGAAGAGCACAGTGCATCCTGCTGTGTCAGACAAATAGAAATCCGCTTATCGGATTACGTGGTTATTCAAGTTGATTAAAATACTGTTACAACTTTCTGATGTTTTGGCTCAGCTTATAGATTATTAAATCTATCTTAGCCCTTAGGTTAACCGAGCGGAATGGCTCAGGTGTAACGTCTGGGGCCGCACTCGGAAGGTCGCAGGGTCGTTTCCGCGACCGAGCTTCTTGACTCTTGGACTCTTTCCGGAGGTTTCCCCGGGTCGCCAGGTGAATGCTAGGAAGGATTTCCATATCCTTCGAATTTCCCGTTTCACCATTTCGTTACATTAATAATTTCATTTCACACTTCATCCCGTTAGATTTCTTTCAGGGCTGGAAGCGTCGGCGAGCCTCGCGGCAGCAGCACGGCAGGGGAAAAGGATTCGCTCTCGAAATCTCGTCCCCCGGATTGGAAAGTGAGCCTATTGTTTCCGCCCCCCATGGGGAGGGAGCCGGTTTTCGGGTCTCCCGACCCCCTTGAGAGTACGAACCCGAGGGGCGGAAGAGGAACCGGACTGAACCAGCCTCCACGGGGGTGATTTTAAGTGCCACCTGTTCTGCCGTGGCATGATTCTGGCCACCCTTAGGATCTATTCACCTCATCCATCCTCCCGGGGGAGGGGAGGGTGCCCTGTTTTCATTTGTTACTTAGCGTTTCTTCTCGTTAGTGCTGTGTGCTTCTCCACTGTTTACTTCCGGATCGTGTGTTACGGAAGCCTCGCGGTGCAATGTGCTCTTGCCTTATAGTGTGGTGACACACATGTGAACTTCAGGTTCACCTCCATTAACATTATAACCGCCGGTACGCACGCCCCTCCAAAGGAGTGTCGCCTTGACGTGGCGGAGGGGCTCAGTACCTGAACCAGATGGCCTACTAAGTGTCGTTTTGACCACTGATAGGCAAGAGGTGAGGGAAAGCAAAGAACATTCCAAACGGGTAGATGAGTCTCGGTAGTCTTGGTCGACAACTCATCTAGGAGAAGAGGACTCCGAAATCAAACTCCCCCAGGGGCTCCTACTACGGTAGGTACGGGTTTGGCGTACCCGGGGCCCCGAGCCATACTCTCAATTGGGTTCCTCCAAGAGTTGAGAGGGCACATGCCAAACGTCCAACCAACTTTGGTCCACTTTTGTGTTTGACCTCCCACCTGTTACCTCCCTGTACACAGTCTGATGGATAAACTACGCGCGGGTTGTAGGAGGATGGGGTGACGCAAGGGGTGACTGGGTAATCGCGTAAGTCCCAGCCCCTGGTTATCATGTAGGATCTGTGTGTGTATCCGCTGATAAAGGTCAGTCCCGGGGAGGGGCCATTGCATGAGCTGATGCACTCCTGGAGGCGATTGGGTCCCTCTGTCTATACATTGGGAGGTGAGACCCTAGGGTGAGCAAGGCCCAGGCCAGGACTCTCACCTAAGCCGGGGTGGCGCCCAGGATGTGAGCATGCCATCGGAGATATTTGCAATGGTGGAGGATATCATCGCCGTGGGACATCCTAAACAAAATATTAAAAACCAGAAAACAATTGGGAAGGAAGTAGCAGAGTTGAGTGGTCCTCGCTACTTAATATTTACTAGAACTGAGGAAGGAAGGAAATTTACATCGGTGAACCCATTTGTTATCCAAAAGGGTATTGATAAAATAGCTGGCCCAGTGAAGAACTGCACAAGATCTCGCAACGGTACGCTCCTGGTTGAAGCTAATTCAGCATCCCAGGTGGCTACTTTACTTAAGGCGAATATGTTAGCCAGCTATCCGGTACGCGTAGAACTGCCTAGGACTTTGAACTCCTCCCGTGGAATTGTGAACACCCGGGCATTGGACGGCATGTCCAATGAGGAGATTCAGGAGAACCTCGAAGATCAAGGTGTAATAACAGTATACCGGGTTCAGAGAAAAGATGGAGGCGAATATCTGCCTACCCGTACCCTTTTCCTTACCTTTAATGGGGTAGATCTCCCGCAAAGGATAAAGGCTGGGTACGAGGCCATTGAAGTAAGACCTTATATTCCGAACCCGATTAGATGTTACAAATGCCAGCGCTTTGGTCATACAAGTGACACGTGCAGTGGTAGAGCTACCTGCGTGAACTGTGGAGGCATCGCCCATGACGATGACTGTACATCACCTCCCAGTTGTATTAACTGCAGGGGAGAACATCCAGCAAACTCCCGAGAATGCCCCCGTTATGTGTGGGAAAGAGCTATCCAGGAGATCCGGGTTAGAGAGAAGATGTCCTTCTCAGAAGTCCGAAAAAGCTCTTACGTTTGCAACAGCCCGCTATCCCGAATTCCGGTACCTATAGCTCGGTTGCAGCTAAACCAGTACCGTGTCGAGAAATCGCAACTCAAACTAGCGATGCATACGGGGTAACAATTTCAGATAAAATTCTCGTAGCTAGGTCACATCCAAAGCCTCAGACGTCACCTAAGTCCGCCAGAGCATCTACAAGCACCGCAGTTCAATCCAGCAGACCAGGAAGGTCGCCAACAAAGAAGCCGACCTCAAAAAGTAGACCGATTGTATACGATGCGTCACAGATCAAGTTTAAGACCCAGTATCAAAGATCTGATTTCCTCAAAGAGAATAAGATATCTCCCAAGGCACAAAAGGGAAAGAAAAGCCCAAAGACATCTCCCAGGAGATCCTCTTCGGAGGAATCCTCTGGGATGGCTACAGACCGGCGAATGTCATCTTCGCCGGTCTCCGTGTCCAAAAGGTTCGAGGCTCTCGAACCAAAATTCACTATGGGAACACGGACGTCCTCGACAGAGGACATGGAACGGGAATCTGTCCACACTGAGAGACCCCCAGTGGAAAGGAGGCGCGAAAAAGCGTCCGATAAAAATGTAAGTCCAAGAGAGAAGAAAAGGGCTAAATTGATTAGACAACCGCCTTTTCCAAAGTAATGAAGAGTTACCTTGGAATTATCTGTCCCATACACAATGCAATATGGCTATCCTACAATGGAACATACGTGGAATTCGAACTCAACGGCCAGAACTTGAGCTTTTAATCAAAGAAAACGAACCTCTGGTCGCATGTTTCCAAGAGACTAAGCTACGTCCTCGAGACTCTTTCCAACTAAGGCGATACACCCCACTACGGTGTGATGTCACACCAGAAGAGGGTGCACCGGCACATGGCGGCGCTATGATGCTTGTCAGAGATAACGTATATATGCAAACTCTACCTTTGCACTCTGATATACAATCAGTTGCTGTACGGATTAAACTGCCAAACATCCATTTCACCATGTGTAATCTATATCTGCCTCCGTCCCATGACTTCTCGCACATTGAGTTAGAAGATCTAGTTTCCCAGTTACCAAGACCGTTGCTGTTGGTGGGAGACTTCAATGCGCACCACCCACTGTGGGGTTCAAGTCGCGCTTGTGCGAGAGGTACACTCATAGCCGATTTCTTGGACAGTCACAACCTAGCTCTCCTCAATACTGGAGAGCCTACATTCATTTCTGACTCTTACAATAGTTTCTCGCACCTTGATCTTGCAGTCTGTTCACCTCGGTTGGCAGTCTCCTTACAATGGAATGTCATCTCTGATTTACACTCTAGTGACCACTTCCAATGTCTTATTAGTCTCTTGACGCAGGATACATGTTCCACACGTATGCTCAGATGGCGTTTGGACCATGCCAACTGGAAAAGTTACACCCAGTTCGGTGTCTTTACGTACAACGAGCACGACTCAGTAAATGATTTCGCGCAGCATCTCACGGACACGTTTCTCTCTGCTGCTGAACAATCAATTCCGCGGTCGACTTCACACCCCCGTCGATTTTCCGTCCCATGGTAGACGGAAGAATGTCGGAATGCCATTCGTGCTCGAAGGCGTGCGCTTAGGGTTTTCCAACGTCACCCTACTTTGGATAACCTGATTGAGTAGAAGAAAATGCGCGCCAGGTCCAGACAAGTCATTAAGGATGCCAAAACGTCATCATGGAGCAAATTTGTAGCTTCATTTAACCGACACATACCTTCCTCGGTTGTGTGGGATAGATTAAGGCGTGTTGCAGCTAAAACGACCCAACTACCAATAAAAACAGCCACAGGAGCTGTTGTTGATCCATTTGAAGTGGCCAATACGTTTGGCAGTGCTTTCGCTCAAGTGTCTAGCTCGGAAAACTACTCCCCTGAGTTCCTTCCAATTAAAACTCAGGTGGAATCTCAAGGCTTCTCATTTCGTTCTAGAAACGTAGAAGATTACAATCGCCTTTTCACCATGGCGGAGCTGGACCATTCTCATTCTTCTCATTCTCCGGCACCAGGACCGGACGGTATTCATGTAAAAATGTTACAACAGCTCTCTCGTGAAGGTAAGGCATTCCTGCTCGAGGTCTACAATCGTGTTTGGGTTGACAGTATACTCCCAGAAAATTGGCGGGAGGCCACCGTTATTGCCATCTTGAAGGCTGGAAAGGACCGTCATCTTCCCTCCAGCTATCGTCCTATTTCCCTCACCAGTTGCGTTTGCAAGGTGATGCAACGCATGACCAATGGACGATTGGTATGGTGGTTTGAAAGTCGCAACCTACTGACTAACATCCAGTGTGGTTTTCGACGACGCCGTTCAACTGTTGACGGCTTTATGAAGAACTGTCAAACCGTGTGCATATTTTTCGATCTTGGGGAGCCTTATGATACGTGCTGGCGAGCAGGGATTTTACGTTCCCTGTATGCCTGGAACATACGTTGACGCCTACCACTTTTCATTCAGGAGTTTATGAAGGACCGCTTTTTCCGAGTAAGGGTCGGCTCGGTTTTTTTTTAATTCTTTTGTTCAGGAGCAGGGAGTACCTCAGGGTTCGGTGCTAAGTGTCGCGCTCTTTGCTATAGCAATTAACTCCATCTGGAAACGTGTTCCACCTGGAGTTTCGTCATGCCTATTCGTAGACGACTTCGCTGTCTATTGCAATTCTCAGCGCACGGCGTTCTTACAGCGGCGCCCGCAGCAATGTTTGGAGAACCTTAGAGAATGGAGCGTGAAAAACGGCTTCCGTTTCTCAACTGAGAAGTCAATCTGCGTTAATTTCTGGTGTCGTAGGAGACGATTACCACCTTCGCTCCGTTTCGGTCCAAATATATTTCCCTTCGTAGAAGAGACGCGCTTCCTGGGTTTGATCCTGGACAGGAAGCTCAGTTGGTCGTCGCATATTGCAAAGCTAAGAGCTCGATGTGACCGTTCCCTAAATATCATGCGAGTACTGAATGGCAAATCGTGGGGAGCGGATCGGACAATTTTGTTGCGAATCTATCGCGCAACCATCCGATCCAAGCTAGACTATGGGTGTATTGTTTATTCGTCAGCACGACCATCTGTGCTGAGAAGATTAGACGTAGTCCATAATAGGCGCATCCGCATTGCAACAGGAGCTTTTCGAACAAGCCCAGTGGTGAGCCTTTACGCCGAGTCCGCAGAACCTCCTCTGAAATACCGGCGTGAGATTCTCCTGGCAAATTATGGTTGTGTGCTTAGATGCATGCCTAAGCACCCAACATTTTCTTCTTTTTTTCACCACCACGCTAAGAGAACGATATAGGAATAGCACCCTTAATCCTAAGCCAGCGGGGTTCCGTTTCCAAGACCTTCTAGTGAAGCTTGGAGTGGAAGTGCCTAGGATGTTCGCCAAGGGCGAGAGGCTTTATCTCCCTTGGCTATCTGGCACGTCCCATGTAGATCTTGGGATGACCGTGCACCAGAAGTCCACGATGCCTATTTCAAGTATCCGCACGTGTTTCTTAGAATCTTTTTCAGGCTACACTGACCGTCGATATATTTACACCGATATATTTACAACGGTGTTGGATGTGCTTATGTTTATGGAACCGAACCATATACATTCGGTTTTCCAAATAGCACTTCCATTTTTACTGCAGAGCTTTATGCAATTTATCGAGCCGCCCTGTATGTTCGCCGTCGTAAATTAGGTGACTGCCTGATTTTGAGCGATTCCCTTAGTGCACTGCAGAGCCTTTGTCAGTTGTACAACCCCCACCCTATTGTACAGCATATCCAGGATGCCCTCCATGTTTTACACGCTTCTGGCGTTGACGTGGTGTGTGCATGGATTCCTGGTCACATAGGTTTGCCGGGGAATGAAATGGTAGATTTAGCAGCAAAGACGGCAACTACAGAACCCAGTATTACCATCTCACATGTTACTTCGGAAGACTTTAGGCTTGAAGTGCGGAGAGCGGTGCTGTCGTCCTGGCACGAAGAGTGGTCAGCTATGCGCGGTAATAAGCTTAGAGAAGTGAAAGAACCTCCGATAAACTTGGTAACTTCCTGTCGCATATCTCGCTGCGAGGAGGTTAGGTTGGTTCGATTAAGAATAGGGCACTGCAATTTTTCGCATGGTTACCTATTAAGAAGGGACCCTGCGCCTCTATGTCCGCTGTGTGACAACCTTTTGTCTGTTCACCACATGCTGCTGGAGTGTTGCTCTCTAGCGTACCTTAGGGATTCTCTGCAGCTGCCTGCTAGACTTGCAGAGTCGACAAAACAGCGGTTGATAGAGCTTTTAAGTTTTTAGCGGATTGTAATATCAATTTGAGGATTTAAAATTTTAGATATTTGTTTATGCCTTTTGACCTATTTATTACATTGTTTTATATCCAGCTATTGCCGCGGTTTTTACGTTTATGTGTATTTTGTCTTTGATACTAGTAATTTATTTTTGATTCAAGTTTATATGTGGCTATTGCCATGAATTTTAGAAGGGCGCTAATGACCTAGATGTTGAGCGCCCTTAAAACCCACAAATCAAATCAAATCTGCCGGCACGCACGAATTCACGATCTGAGCTTGTGAACCATCGCCACGAAGCTTATCTACTGACAGACTGTCACAACGCAGAAAGCTTGAGATGGACACCACCGATGTTTACACTGAAATTGAAGAATCTACCACAGCTGCCCTTGAGGTGAATTGCTCCCGATCTTCGTTCACCGATGGGGAGTGAGTGAGTGAGTGAGTGAGTGAGTGGCGTTTAAGGGCCCGTCGACAGCTAGGTCATTTGGGCCCCAAGTCAAATTAGTAGATTAAAACACTCCCAGACCTCTGGTTAAAAACTAAGCTACAACACAAAACCAAAGAACGCTAAAACAGTTAAAAGACCAAAACGTTAAGGTTAAAACGTTAAAAAGTGAATGGTAAAATAGTCAAGGTATAAAAACTGAATAATAACACAAGACAAATCTGATTGCAAGTTTGTAAATCCTACAATTAAAAGCCTAATACTAAAAACACCAGTTATACTTGTTTGGCGAATCCAATTTCAGCAACGAACCGTAGCACCATATTTACGGAGACTGGGTCGTAGCCTAGAATGGACCGCAGACTAAAACCCAGGCCAAGGGACTGGCGCACCGGAGTATACCGTGGACACACAATCAAAACGTGTGACACGGAGAGTTGGACGTTACACGCATGACATACAGGGGCCGGGTCACCGCGCAAATGGTGGCCATGAGTGACGCGTGTGTGACCTATACGCAATCGCGTTAAAATAACCTCTGGCCGACGGGAATCCTGCAAGAAGTCAGCCAGGGTTTCACCGAGTCCTTGATTGTCCGTAATTGAGTGCCAGCCATCTCTTCCCAAGATTTCTGCCAAAACGAATAAAGATTGCAACGGAAGTACCACTGTGCATCTCTAAAAGGAAGAGCATATGTGGAAAACACCGGCAAACGACATGCAGTCTTAGCAGCCGCACCGATGGCGTTAATGCTGGTGACTGGAAACAACCTAAGCGTCCCATTTGCCAACCCGCTGAATTGCACTCTCGTTTCACCTTACCAACACAAAACAAGTATTCCAGCCTTCCAATGGAGGAGTCTTTACCCTCTGATTCTGCACAACCTGCGGATTGTGCAACTTCTCCTCAAAAAGTGCCCAAACCTGCTGCTGAAAGGGTAATCAAGATGGGTAAAGAAAAGGATAGGACAAGAACGGTATGTGCTGTGACAAACAAAATTGATGGAAGGGTAGTACGTAAGATACTGGAAATTAAAGGTATGTGCTGTGGCAAACAAAATTGATGGAAGGGTAGTACGTAAGATACTGGAAATTATAGGCAGAAAGGAAAAGGTTAGAATTCTAGAATTCCTATATAGGATCAGAAGGAACAAAGTAATAGAACGAGGAGATCGGAAGATGGTGAGATAGAGATTGGGAGGACAAAGAGATCAAGAAATGAAGAGGTAATAATCATAAAACCAAAGGAGGGAACGCCGTATGCCGACTTAGTTAAACATATGAAGAAGGAGGTAAGGACAGATGGAGTATTTGTACAACAAAAAGTGGCAATATACAACTGAAAATTAAGGGAAAGGAAATTAAAAGCCGTTAGGCTTTTAGGAAGCAACTAACAACGAAATTAGATAAAGCCGCAAAAGTTGATTTAAAGACAGGAACAAAGACCGTCATGATTTTGGGCATAAATGAAACAATAGAACAGGAAGATGTGAAAGCGTGTGCGTGAAAGCGTGAAGATGTGATAATGAGAGAGGTAAAGAAAACCGATGATGAAATCCAAATAAAATAATCAGAAGAGGTAAACAGAAGCAGATTAAACTATACTTTTGTAACGCTTGATAAAGATGCTGCCCAACAACTTCTGACTAAGAAAAGGATAGGAGAAGGGTGGGACAATTGGAGAGTAAGAGAAGTAGACACTACCCAGATGTTATCGCTGCTATAGAGTAGGGCACATAGCGAGAGAATGCATAGTGAACCATGAAGAACATAAACTTGATTTTGCAATTATTGCTGAACCCAACAGAAATATGGTGAAGAATAGCCTAAAATGGGTGACAGGCAATTACCTAGACGCAGCTATTTATATTTCACAAGATAAGATAAAAAATCGAAAGAGTGGAGGAGGAAATGGGTATTTATGGATCGAGTCTGATGATGTCTTATATTCATGCTATATATTACCTGCCAAAAATGTGGAAGATTTTCAGTGTTTTATATTTCAAATAAATACTTGTATTCGACAACATAGGGGGAAAAGTTATTAATAGGAGGAGACTTTAACGCTAAATCATTATCATGGGGCTCACCTATAGAAGATAAGCAAGGCAGTATCCCGGCAGAATGGGTAAGTGAAAACAACTTCATTTTAAATGATGAAAAAATACCTACTTTTGACAGAAATGGAGGTATGTCCTTTATAGATGTTTCTATATGTACGTCAGATACTAGTAGACTAGTAAGTAACTGGTACGTCAGTGAGGAGGAGAATTGGAGTTACCATAGGAATATCTATACCGGGTGTTCTGAAATTCATGTTACAAACTTCTAGGACTAGTAGAGTGGACTGAGTAGACAATATTATAAACCGGAACCCAATTATGGAAACGTACCGTTTCCGTGCTACAAACTTTACAACGTGTCCAATTTGCCGGTGTTGTTTTGCAACCAGATAGGCAGTAAAATGACGTCAGAAGAGTTCCACGTCAAATGTGGTGTGACGTTAGGTACAGAATTAAATGACGTTTAACTCATTACGTAGGAAAATCGAATACTGTAATACCAAAGAAGCAAAACAACGGCATTGATCACAATAACACTTGTGTCAGCAGTAAAAAAAAAAAAAATTGTTTGCCTTCTACTCCTGATGTGTTCCATACTGTACTGAAACTGCTCACTACAATAGAGACTCGATGTGACGACCACCATCACTGTTCACATTGTACCGACGAATCAGGTTCCGGTACACTTGTTTCATCACTCCTGGTGTCCCGCTAATCTCTTGTGTAGTGGCCATAACGTGTGGGAGCAGTTCGTCCTGGGTCTCTACTTGGGTCTCGTACACCAAATTCGTCTTGCGATCCCACAGGAAATAGTCCAATGGCATTAAACCCAGCGATCGTGGGGGCCATGTATTAGCACCACCCCGACCTATCCATCTTTACCCAAATCTTCAATCAAGATGTCCCAGAACGTTAAGTGTAAAGTGCGGCAGTGCACCATCGTGCTGAAACCACAGTTCCTACCTTACATTCAATGGCACGGCGTCCAACAACAGGGGCAATACGTTCTGTAGGAAGATCAAGTACGAAATACCCGTTAAACTAGCAGGACAAAAGTATGGCCCAATCACATGACCGTCTACAATACCTGCCAAGACATCAATGGAAAATCTTTGTTGGAATCCCCTCACATGCGTCGCCTGCGGATTTTCGTCTGCCCAGACATGACTGTTCCGAGAACTGAGAATACACTCCTTCGAGAATTGGCATTCCTCGGTGAACAGAACTCTTCGTGGAAATTGGGGCTCATCAATGCACCGTTGCAGAAACCACGTGCAGAAGTTAACACGTGGTACAAAATTTCCTAGTTCCAACGCTTGTACCCTTTGGTGGTGGTAAGGATTCAGTTGATGCTCGCGAAGAACCATCCACACGATGCTGTTAGAAGTATCCATTGCATGCGCAATAGTTCGCGTACTTGTTGATGGGTCCTCTTCAACGTAATGTAGTACAGCTTCTTCAAATTCGGAGGTGCGGCGTCTTCTTGGAGCACCACAGACCTTCCGATCGACGGTGAAGGTACCTCGTTCTTGGAGCCGTTGCAAAATTCTGGCAAAAAGGGCGTCTGATGGAGTCGTGCCTTGTGGATAACGTTCTTGATACAAACGAAGAGCTGCTCTTCCATTCCCTTCCGCGGCGCCGTACACTAGCACCACGTCCATGTATTCTTCAAATGAATACTCAACCATGTTTATCGGAGCTGCACAGGCACGTGAATGGGACTCCAGACATAATACCACAGCAAGAGAAACGTCACGTGACATTAGGTGATCGCCTGACGTCATGTATGAGGTTGCATAACAAGATCGGCAAATCCGATACCTTGTAATGGTTGTAGCAGGGAAACGGTTCGTTTCCAGACATGGGTTCCTATTTAAAATATTGTCTACTCAGTCCCCTCTACTAGCCCTAGAAGTTTGTAATGTGAATTTCAGACATTAAAGATGATATGAGAGGAGTTCAAAGAAAAAATCAACATATGGGATGGATATATAAAGAAGAAAGAAAGAAGAGATACTTGAGATAGTTGAAGAATTTATAAAGAATCCATATTATACTCATGAGGTACATGAATTAGATGAGGTCTTGGAAAACGTTTGTAACCTAACCCTAAAAAGGAAAAAGCCTCATGCCGGATGCGGAAGTACTTATTGGTGGAACAACAAAATTGCAGCACTAAGGGAAAACTGCACTAAAGCAAAGCGAATTTTAACAAGAATAAATAAGAAGAACGTTACTGATGATGAAAAGGAAATAGCACGAAATAATTATAGGTTCTGCCGGATTCTCTAGAAAGTGAAATAACAAAGGCCAAAGGTGATGCATGGAAGCAACTATGCACTGAAGTAGACAATGACA
Source organism: Tenodera sinensis (assembly GCA_030765045.1). NCBI lineage: Eukaryota > Metazoa > Arthropoda > Insecta > Mantodea > Mantidae > Tenodera > Tenodera sinensis. The sequence goes on along the minus strand of CM060964.1, from coordinate 127,625,837 downwards.
TATGGTGCATTGGCTATAAAATAGTTACCGGCAAGCTCAGGCTGAGATCACCAATAGTAGCTATTGATGACGAGCAAGTGGATATAGCGAGAGGATTGTTCCCTAAATGTAAAACTATAATATGGCTGGAGATGGCCGATGTATGCAATATTGCAGTATGCACAAAAGAAGAAGTAAGAGGGGCTGGAAAAAAATTAGGTCAGGTAAAGCTGCAGGCCCAGATGGTATAGCATCGGAGATTGTTAAGCTTATTGCAACACAGTATCCTGAACCCCTGACCGAAACGATAAACAAACTGATTGACACAGAGTACTTCCCTAAAACAATGGAAAGAAGGACAACTAATTCTTATTGAAAAGCCTAGTAAAATAGAAGAAAGGAAGTCATACAGACCTATACGTCTTCTAAATGTAATTAGTAAAATGTTTGAGCAGAAAATTAATAAAAGACTAATTGAGGAGTTAGAGAAAGGGGAAGGGCTGTCAGCAAACCAGTTCGGTTTCCGTAAAGGAATGTATAAGGAATGGCAAAATTCCGGCACACCGGCAAAGCTGATGTGATCCTAGCAATTGACAGCGTGGTTAAACAACAAAATAATGTTTAAAGCTCAAAATTAGGCAGTCACCAAATTTACGACCGCGCACATGCAAAACGGCTTGGTAAATAGCATACAGCTCTACAGTAAAAATGGAAGTGCCTTTGAAAAACCTAATGCATGTGGTTCGGTTCCATAAATATAAGCACATTCAACACCGTTGGTGCTCTTTAACCCATTGACCCATCGGGATAAATACGTCGACGGTCAGTGTAGCCTGACAACAATTCTAATAAACACGTGCGGATACTTGAAATAGGCATCGTGGACTTCCGGTGTACGGTCATCCCAAGATCTAGATGGGGCGTGCCAGATAGCCAAGCGGAGTAAAGCTTCTCGCCCTTGGCGAACATCCTAGGCAGTTCCATTGCAACCTTCGCTAGAAGTTCCTGGAAAGGTAACCCAGCAGGATTAAGGGTGCTATTTCTATACCGTTCTCTTAACATGGTGGTGAAAAAAGTTGTGAAAGTTAGGTGCTTAGGCATACATCTAACCGCACAACTATAATTTGCCAAGAGAATCTCACGCCGATATTGCAGAGGAGGTTCTACGGACTTGCGTGAAGCCTCACCACTGGGATTGTTGGAAAAGTTCCTATTGCCATGCGGATGCCCTATTGTGGACCACGTCTACTCTTCTCAGCACAACGGTCGTGCTGACGAATAAACAATACACCCATACTCTAGTTCGGATCGGATCAGTGCGCGATAAATTCGCAACAAAATTGTCCGATCCGCTCCCCACGATTTGCCATTTAGCATTTACCATCGCATGATATTTAGAGAACGGTCACATCGTGCTCTTAGCTGTGCAATATGCGACGTCCAACTAAGCTTCCTGTCCAAGATCAACCACAGGAAGCGCGTATCATCTGCGAAGGGAAGTAAATCAGGACCGAAACAAGGTGATGGTGGTAATCGTCTCCTACGGCGCCAGAAATTAACGCAGATTGACTTCTCAGTTGAGAACACATTTCCAGATGGAGTTAATTGCTATAGCAAAGAGCGTGACTCTTAGTACCGAACTCTGTGGTACTTCCTCCTCCTGAATAAAAGAATTAGAAAAAACCGAGCCGACCCTTACTCGGAAAAAGCGGTCTTCATAAACTCCTGAATGAACAGTGGTAAGCGTCCAAGTATGTTCCAGGTGTACAGGGAACGTAGAATCCCTGATCACCAGTACCTATCATAAGCCTTCTCGAGATCTGAAAATATGCCGACGGTTAAACAGTTCTTCATAAAGACGTCCATTATCTGTGTCGATATTGACACAAAATGGTCTACAGTTGAACGGCGTCGTCGAAAACCACACTGGATGTTAGTCAATAGATTACAACTTTCTAACCAACATACCAATCACCCATTGATCTTGCGTTCCATCACTTTGCAAGCGCAACTGGTGAGGGAAATAGGACGATAGCTGGAGGGAAGATGGCGGTCCTTTCCAGCCTTCAAGATGGCAATAACGGTGGCCTCCCGTCAATTTTCTGGGAGTATACTTTCAACCCAAACACGATTATAGAGCTCGAGCAGGAATGCCTTACCTTCAGAAGAGAGCTGTTGTAACATTTGTACATGAACACCGTCTGGTCCTGGTGCTGATAGTCGCGAAGATTTAAGAGAATGCTCTAGCTCCGCCATGGTGAAAAGGCGATTGTAGTCTTCTGCGTTTCTAGAGCGAAACGTGAAGCCTTGAGATTCCACCTGACTTTTTATTGGAGGAAATTCAGGGGAGTAGTTTTTCGAGCTAGACACTTGAGCGAAAGCACTGCCAAACGTGTTGGCCACTTCAAATGAACAGCTTCAACAGCTCCTGTGGCTGTTTTCAGTCCCGCAATTGGTATATGGGTCAATCGACCTGCAGTACGCCTTAACCTATCCAACACAGCCGAGGAAGCTGTCTGTCGGTTAAATGAAGCTACAAATTTTCTCCATGGTGACTGTTTGCTATCCTTAATTATTTGTCTGGACCTGGCGCGCATTTTCTTGTATTGAATTAGGTTATCCAACGTAGGGTGACGTTGGGAAAGCCTAAGAGCACGCCTTCGAGCACGAGTGGTATTGCGACGTTCTTCCGTCCACCAGGGGACGGGAAATCGACGGGGGATGAAGTGGACCGCGGAATTAATTGTTCAGCAGGAGAGAGAATCGTCTCCGTGAGATGCTGCGCCAAATCATTCACTGGGTCGTGCTCGTTGCACGTAAACACAGCCAACTGGGTGTAAAGGTTCCAGTTGGCATTGTCCAAACCTCATCTGGGCATACCTGTGGAACATGTATCTTGCGTTAAGAGACTAATAAGACATGGGAAGTGGTCACTAGAGTCTAAAGCAGAGATGACATTCCATTGTAAGGAGACTGCCAACTCAGGTGAACAAACTGCAAGATCAACGTGCGAGAAACTATTGAAAGAGTCAGAAACGAATGTAGGCTCTCCAGTGTTGAGGAGAGTTAGGTTGTAACTGTCCAAGAAATCGGCAATCAGCGTGCCGATCGCAGAAGCGTGACGTGAACCCCAAAGCGGGTGGTGCACATTGAAGTCTCCCACCAACAGAAACGGTGTTGGTAACTGGGAAACTATATCTTCTAAATCAATGTGCGAGAAGTCATGGGACGGAGGAATATATAAATTGCAAATGGTAAAATGGATGTCTGGTAGTAGGATCCTTACGACAACTGATTGTATATCAGAGCGTAATGGTACAGATTGCATATATATGTCATCTCTGACAAGCATCATAGCGCCGCCATGTGCCGGAAAACCCTTTTCTTGTATACCATCAGATACACATCATATACTGCAACACCATAGTTATTGAATGTGGGCAGTTCCTTGCAAAACTCGCTTGTATGTCCAAAGCGCTGGCTCTAGAAACATCTGAGCGGGTTCGGGATGAAAGGCCCAACTTTGATGGATTCATAACCTTCCTCAATTCTTTGTGGGAGATCTACCCAATCAAAGGTCAGGAAAAGGGTACGTGTTGGCTTCAATTCACCACGCTCTTTGCGTTGAACTCGGTACACATTAGTAACGCCTTGTTCCAAAAAATTTTCTTGAATCTCCTCATTTCTTAGATCATCCAATGCACGGGTGTTTATCACGCCGCGCGAGGAGTTCAAAGTTCTGTTGTGCATCTCAACACGTACAGGAGAACTTGCTAGCATATTCGCTTTCAGTATTTTAGCTGCCTTGGTGGATGAATGTGCTTCAACCAACAGTGTGCCATTGCGAGATCTAGTGCATGACTTTACTGGACCAGCAATGTTATCCAGACCTTTTGAATGGTAAAGGGGCTCACGAATAGAAAATTTTTACCTTCCTCTTTTGTAGTAATGACTAAGTAGCGAGGGCCACAGCACTCGACTACTTCCTTTACACTGACTTTATTGTTTTTTTTTTTTTTTTTTTTGTTTTTTTGAGTTTTTGAGCCCATGGCGATGATATCCTCCACCATTGCAAATGTCTTCGATGACAAGCTCACTTCCTGGGCGCCACCCCGGCTTAGGTGAGAGTCCTGACCTGGACCTTGCTCACCCTAAGGTCTCACCTTCCTGTGTATAGACAGATGTATCCAATCGCCTTCAGGAGTGCATCAGCTCATGCAATGGCCCTTCCCCGGGACTGACCTTTATCAGTGGATACGAGCACAGATCCTACATTATAACCAGGGGCTGGGAATAATGCGGTTACCCAGTCACCCCTTGCGTCTCCCCATCCACCTACAACCCACGCGTAGGTTATCCATCGGGCTGTGTACAGGGAGGTATCAGGTGGGAGGTCAAATACAGAAGTGGGCCAAAGTTGATTGGGCGTTTGGCATGTGCCCTCTCACCCCTTAGATGAACCCAATCGAGAGTATGGCTGTGGGCCCCGGGTATGCCAAACACGTACCTACTATAGTAGGACCCCCTGAGGGAGTGTGATTTCGGTGTGCTCTCCCCCTAGATGAGTCGTCGACCAAGACTACCGATCCTGAACTACCGTTGTGGAATCCTCTTTGCTTCCCTCACCTCTTGCCTACCAGTAGTAAAAATGACTCACTTAGTTGACCGTCTGAATCATCGGGTACTGAGCCCCTCCGCCACGTCAAGGTGACATTCCCCTGAGGGTTCTTGAACTGGAGGTTTTTTTTTTTTTTTTTTTTTTTTTTTTTTTTTTTTTTTTTTTTATTGGACTGGCCCCACCTCCGCCAGCCCAGGTGACGATCATCCGAAAGGGATATACATCGCCTCCCCTACCATGCACTACGTCTACTCTACGAGGATGGAAGGGAAAGTCGGGTGCTGTTATGTGAGGTACCGCCGAAGCAAACCTGATGTTAGTGGGTAACTCTAAAAAGGCACCTGCATACAAGAGAGTATGCAGGCAGAGTGGGGTTAGGTACAGGTCTTGGCACTAGGCCCAGGCCTGGAACCTAAGTGTTAGTAGAGGGTTATGCTGAAGGCAGGAATTGGGATAAGGTGTCGTGCTAAGAAAAATTGAGGTGTACGTACCTGAATCGTGGCTGCAGCCGGAGAGGGAGCTGCTTGGAACTGGCACAGCATGCGCTGCCTGTCCTGGAACATATATACAATGGATGTTGAGTGTTATGTGCAGGATGAATAAATATATTTTTATTTATTTTTTTTTTATTTTTTTTTATTTTTTTTTTTAATTGAATGGGGAAGGGGAGAAGAAGAGGAGTTGCAGAGTTGGGTCTTTGTCATATTCGTGGTCCTTACTGCGTGGCTGAGTGTCGACATAAGTGGGGTTGCCCTGTGACCCCTGTCCGCCCCGGCAGGGGAGATCATCCATTCGGGGACTTGAGGGCTGTCAGGGTGGAACTAGTGCACTGAGGTGTCGGGCAATGTCTGTCGCTGTGATTGCGGCGTGTTTGTTTACCGGTATAGTTCTGTCGAAGAGCGCTAAAGGCCTCTTATGCTTATTAGCATCTGTTGTGTACTGTCCCAGTAGCCGAATTAGTGGATTATGGTTGGTTTTGGCGGCTTCGTACATATTGTAGGCTAGGTGCTTAATAAATTCCTCCACTGTGTGCATTTTTAATTCTCTATGTATCACGTCCAGTGGTGCCGTTCGTGGGACCTTAGTTACGATTCGCAGGACTTTGTTTTGCAGTGTTTGCAGTTGTTGTATGTGGGACTTGGCACAGTGTCCCCATGCTGGTGCTGCATACGTAAACACTGGGCGGATAAGTGTTTTGTACAGGATGATACCTAGTTGTTTGCTGAGCTTGGAGTTCCTATTGAGGAGAGGGTAGAGCCTGCCCAGTTGGGCGTTGGCCTTCTGGCGTATTAATTTGACATGTTCAGCAAATGTTAACTTGGAGTCTAGGGTGACTCCCAGATATTTGGCCTGTTTACTCCAGTTTATTGTTTCTCCGTATAGTTTAAGTGGTGCGTTGCGATTTGCGTGTTTAAGTCTTTTGGAAAAAAGGACTGCCTGCGTTTTCCCTGTGTTTACCTTGATTCGCCATGTGTTAAGCCAGGGTTCAAGTTCGTTTAGTGCAGCTTGTAGTCTGGTTGTTACCAATTCTGGTTTCCAGGATTGCGCTGCTATAGCCGTATCATCGGCGTAGATTGAGAGGGTGGTATTGTTGGTTTTGGGGATATCATTAATGTACAGATTAAACAAAGTCGGCCCGATTAAACTCTCTTGGGGTACTCCCGCCCTTAGTGGTCTGGCATCAGAGGTAGCATCTTGTATCGTTACGGAGAAAGTTCGATTTGTTAGGTAGTGCGCTAGTAGTTTAATCATGCTGTCATTGAAGTTTAGTTCCTTGAGTTTAAATATGAGTCCCGGGTGATGCACTGTATCGAAGGCTCGTTGTATATCCAAGAATATTATGCCTGTTGACCTATTTTGGTTGAATCCGTGGGTAATGTATTCTATATTTCGTGTTATCTGAAGCGTGCTAGAGTGGTGCGCTCTAAAGCCGAATTGCTCGGGGATTATTATGTCATGTCGCTTAATGTGTGCGGTGATTCTTTTTAGTATTACTTTCTCTGCTACCTTGCTGATAGTCTTAAGTAGGCTAATGGGCCTATAGTTAGCGGGGCTTGTTTTATCTTTCCCGGGCTTTGGAAACATTAATACATCGGCTGTTTTCCAAGGGGTTGGATAATAGCCTTGCTCTAGGCAGTAGTTACAGATGTTGCTGAGGTGCTCTAGAGCTGCCACTGTTAGATGTTTAAGGACCAAGTTTGGTATTTTGTCAGGTCCTGGGGCTTTGGCGTCCTGAAGGTGCTTAATTATCCACAGGAGTTCGCCTTTATTGGTTCTTTTATTTTTATTGTGAGCTGGTTGCATTAACACATTGCGCATATTGTTTTCAAGTTGCACATTATGTGTTGGGTCAACTGGGGTGTGATTTGGCGCACAGGCTTTTGCTAAGGTTTCTGCCAGTACGTTCGCCTTATCAATGTCTTCTTCCGCGTACTTGTTGTCAGCTTTCTTAAGGGGTGGTATGTTCAGTGGTTCTTTAACTAATCGTTTTGTTAGTTGCCATACGGCAGCACCGCCCGGTCGGAGTTGCGCGAGGGTGTGTTCCCACTGGTTTTGAGCTATTTGTGAGAGTCTTGTTTTGACCTGACTGTTCAGTGTGGCTGTGTTGACTTTATGGACCAGATTTCTTGTGCGTTGCCATTTGCGCCTTTCATGGTCCCTATCCCTCATTAGGGCTAGTAAGTCCGGCGGGTAGATAATTTCGTGTTTGGATGGGAGTTTCAGTGGGACAGCAGCTGCTATGGCCACCTGTATCGCTTCCTCTAGGTTAAGTGCAGCCTGGTCTGCGTCTTCGTTTGTTTGGAGTGGGACGGCGGGGGGGAGTGCGGCATCTAAATGGTGGCAAAACATTTCCCAGTTAGCGTGGTTAAAGTTACGTAGGGCTTGCTGGGGCTTGAGCTTTGTTGTTCCATGAATATTAATTTGAACAGCTAAGTGGTCTGAGGCTAGTGAATCTATTGTATTTATTTCGTATCGGAATGTGGTATTTTTCATAATAGCTATATCTAGAGTGTGTGGTGTATGCTTGCGGTTGTTTGGGATGTATGTGGGCGTGTCGGGATGTGCGATGAAGTAGTCGCTATTTATGTTGTTCATATGTTGGTATAGAGTGTTCCCCGCTGTGTTGCTAGTGACATTTCCCCATGATTGATGTATTGCGTTGTAGTCACCGGCCGCTAATACAGTGTCGCCTAGATTGGTGATGATGTCGATATCTCTGTGGTCTAGTTGGTTGGGCGGGACGTAAATACTTACTACTGTTATGGAGGTTTCATATTCAAATGATACGGGAAGAGAAGCAAGGGGGCTGAGACACAACTTGTAAGACAGGAACTTCTGTTCTGGTTTGGGTTTCTTACACCATTTAATGCCTCATGTAATATCCTTTACAACCAACAGCAGAAAAGGAAAACTGATTGCATTAAAGTTAGCCATTGGATTAAAAGCTTCGTGCAGATGGTCGATGGACTACGCAATAAAGATCAACATGGGATTAAGCGAAAGCAATGGGACTGCATCAAAATTGCTGACGCTAAAGAGGTGTGCGATCGCATCACAATAGAGACGAAATGCCGGTTTGAATCAATATTTCATCTAGATGTTTGTAAGCTACTAGACACAGAATATTTCGAAAAATATTCGAGTAATTTTCCAGAGCATATTTTAGACTATGCTGTAATTACATATCCCATGCTAAACATGAACAAGCTGAGTTCAGAGCTGTTACTCATTTATGAAAGGTCAGAATTGTATCATGGGAGTGGGGCATTACCACTACTTAAGATGCTGTATTCAAACAATCTCGTTGAAGCTTTTGATTAAATAGCAAATCTCCTGAGGATTATCGTCACGATCCCTATGACTATGACGGCCGAACCGGAGCGTTGCCTCTCTTCACTAAAACGGATCAAGTGCTTCCAAAGGAACACAAAGAAGCAAGATCGACTCTCAGCACTCGCCGTGCTTTCTGTAGAAAACAATCTAGTTTAGAGCATCAAACTTCAACACCAAGATTATCAGCATGTTTGCCAGCATGAAAAATCGTCGGGTCGATTTACTACTACAAACAGAAACAGGTGAGTACATTTACATTATCACTGTATGAGCGCGCAGCACGCTAATCGTTCAGTCCACGAGCCGCCATTGCAGATTGGCTATCATTGTAATTTAAACGCATTAAACACAATGGCAAACGTGATAATTCTGCTGGGAGTCTGGTGCAGCTTTCTAATTTCTTTTTTGGGGGGGGGGGGTGGGGGGGTGGGTGGGGGGCTGTACGCTACACATTATTTATACATTTTAATTCTTAAATAACCATTTGCCATACAACTGGCCGTCATCTCTTTAAAACCAAGCTGTTTGTTATTCACTAATTTTTTCACTAATTTTTTTGTAGAAGTTATCTCTTCAGGGGATTTTGTTTCGGAGAGACTGCTAGTATGTACTATACAAGTAACGGTTTTTGTCCGCGAAGGGACCTTTTGTTTGCAAACAGTGAAACATGGTCTGGCATTCTGTAATACAACACCTTCATCTGAGGAATTTTTAAGTTCCATTTAGTTGTTACATGATTATTTATTAAGGAGTTTGCGGAGGATTGATGCAAACGGGTCTGAAAGCAGCTAAGCAACAGATCACTCCATGTATGCCTAGGTTGTTCATTATTTTATAATAAAGCGGAAATAGTGGGATTGTATTGGTCAGATGAATACCTCACATATTATGACGCTAGATGGCGCCAACGGCAGACGTGACGTAAGTGAACGTCTCCATCAAATGTCACGGTAAAGGGACCCTGGGTATCTTCACCAAAGGGTATCCTGGAAAGGAAGCGCTCAGGGTGTTACTTTTTAAGGGTGGCTGGGAGTGTGGTGGATTAACCCTGGAAGCCGACATACAATTCTGATATAAAGAAGGCTTAATCTGCCTAAATGAAGTTATGAATCTACATTACAGGTAGAAAAGATGAAAATGAGGTCAATTGTAGACAGATGTTAGCTTCATCTTTGCGGAGATTTCTGTCGTCGAAGTTCCTTCTTGGAAAAGACCTTTAATGATAAAGAGTATCGCATGTGCCTCTTACCACGTGAAATTATCCCTCTGTTATAGCCTTGATTTCCTCCAATCTGAAAACTGAATTGAACTAGAACTTAAACTGAAGTTAGTTTAAGTCCAGTTCAGTTTTCAGTTATGCTTTCCTATAAAACTGAACTGAACTTAAAACTCAACTGAAAACACCATACCATTGAGTATAATGGCTGAAATGTGGTTGAGGAAGTTGCACGGTAGTGAAGAAAGTGAGTTAAAGTTGGATACTTTGCTGTTTATTCTGGTTGATGAACTAACTGATAATACTGATAATGAGCAAAGTTGTGAAAAACACTCTGAGGTACATCCCAAGTTTGCAAATCATAGTTCAGAAGGTGCCTATGAGATTTTGGATATGAGGCACCTGAAAGACAATGACACTAAGTTCGTGAAGTTCTTCATATTAACACCAATGGTGTTTCACTACATCTTAGGGAGAATTAAACCAGATATTGAAGCTGCACCATATAACAGAAATAACAAAATCATTTCACCTGAAGAAAAACTATATATTACCTTGAGGTAAGTGAAATAATTAATTAAAGTCTACTATATCAAATATTTATTTAATTATGTATAATACGCGCTTCTTATTAAATAGAGCTAGGATTTTTATGTAAATACTGTCACCGCGCCCGCCGCATCTAATTGCCGACAGCAGCAGTGTCACCCATCGCATTATTGTCGGCACTATCGCAAAGGAACCGAAGGAAAGAGACAGAGAATGGCCGCATTGTTGGGGCGCTTGCCGAAAGAGAGAAAAGGATAGAAGCTTCTGGAATCTTCCTCTTTGTATTCCACCGAATAACTGAACTTTCCAGAATAGTGCCTGGGAGATATAAATAGCGGTAAAGTGCGACAGAAGTCAGTCAGTATGGGAAGGTTGAGTAGTCGTGCCGACGGAGTCAGTCAGACGTATGTGAAGGCTGAGTAGTCGTGCCGACGGAGACGGACAGACGATGTGGAGAGTTGTGTCGACGGAGAAGGGACAGTTGTTGTGTTACTAGTTCGGAGCCGTGCTGTTGGTGAATGGGAAAAGACTTTCTTGTTGTTGCAACGAGTGTACAAAGTTACTGTTTACGGAAATAAAAGTGTTTATCTCGACTACATCTGTCGTATTTACTTCACAACCAAACCAAAAAGTCACACTGGTGTCAGAAGTGGGATTCGTCGAATTGCTTCTAGTTTCGTTACATCGTCGTTAGAAGTTGCAACGTTAGAACCAAGATGGAGGGAGATTCGGAAACCAGGATGATGGCAATGATGAAAGAATTATTCGCCGAAATGAAGACAGAAATGTCCAAGATGAAGACGGCAACCAACAACCTCGCTGCCGAAATGAAGACGAGAAACGACAACCTCGCTGCCAAAATGAAGACGGCAAACGACAACCTCTTTGCCGAGCTGAAAGAAGAAATAAAGACGAGAAACAACCTCGCTGCCGAGCTGAAAGAGATGAAGACGGAGCTATCGGCGAAAATTGACGGCGAACTGATTGGCGTGACGGAAGGCGTGGAAGAACTCGGCGAAAAGGTGGAAGACCTCTGCCAGCACGTGGACGTCGTGGAGGACGACGGGGAACGTCTTGGCGCCCTGGTAGTAAGAGTTGACGAGAGCGTCAAAGTACTGGATGCCAGGGGCAGACGGAATAGCGCGGAGCCGGGGAGGGAGCACCTAGTGACCGAGGCGACAGTTGCGCCCGTTTCGGATGATATGAGGGAAGACGTGGAACAACTCGGCGAACTGATTGGCGCGAGGGAAGACGTGGAACAACTCGGCGAACGGATTGGCGTGACGGAAGACGTGGAACAACTCGGCGAACGGATTGGCGTGACGAAAGACGTGGAACAACTCGGCGAACTGATTGGCATGACAGAAGACGTGGAACAACTCGGCGAAAAGGTGGAAGACCTCTGCCAGCATGTGGACGTCGTGGAGGACGACGGGGAACGTCTTGGCGCCCTGGTAGTAAGAGTTGACGAGAGCGTCAAAGTACTGGAAGCCAGGGGCAGACGGAATAGCACAGACCCGGGGAGGGAGCACCTAGTGGCCGAGGCGACAGTTGCGCCCGTTTCAGATAACGAAAGTGTACGTCTTGGGGAAGACAAAGGGGCAGTTCAGGGACGTCATCGAGGATCCTCTGGAGGAATGTGTCGGGTACGTAACCAACCAGGATATGACGTGGAGGACGATCAGCAGGGAAGCGCACAAGCAAACGAGCAACACGCGAGATCCGACTTGGCGTGTGACATGGGGGGACCGTCGGAACCATCCAATCACCTGACGAGTAGTGCCGTGAACGGAAGAATGGTGGACATCATCTTGGACGGCAGGATACAGGAGAGGCCGTGCCGAGCACGAGTGAACACGAGTGCAGCGGTGGACGCGACTCGCGCGGATGTGGCGGGGCTTGTTGCCGGACCCATCGGAAGCAAGGTGGCTGCGAAGGTGCGCCAGAGAGGTCGGCGGACATGGTACCCAGCGAGCCGTTTCCAAGTGCGCAGGATGGCCCGCCAACACACCAGGAAGAAGGGCAACTGGACGAGAGACCGTCAAGACCGACGGTACTGTTGCAGAATTTCGAAGCAGGATGGCATACATCGTCCTACCCGGACCAAGGGACACTATCCAACAGCGATACCTAGGATCGTGCCTCCTGGAGAAGAGGTTCGATGGGTTAGTCCACCAGGGCGCAAGGGAGTTGCCGCAGTGATAGTGCTGGTCGGGACGACCAGCTCTGAGGAGGGAGCAGTGTCACCGCGCCCGCCGCATCTAATTGCCGACAGCAGCAGTGTCACCCATCGCATTATTGTCGGCACTACCGCAAAGGAACCGAAGGAAAGAGACAGAGAATGGCCGCATTGTTGGGGCGCTTGCCGAAAGAGAGAAAAGGATAGAAGCTTCTGGAATCTTCCTCTTTGTATTCCACCGAATAACTGAACTTTCCAGAATAGTGCCTGGGAGATATAAATAGCGGTAAAGTGCGACAGAAGTCAGTCAGTATGGGAAGGTTGAGTAGTCGTGCCGACGGAGTCAGTCAGACGTATGTGAAGGCTGAGTAGTCGTGCCGACGGAGACGGACAGACGATGTGGAGAGTTGTGCCGACGTAGAAGGGACAGTTGTTGTGTTACTAGTTCGGAGCCGTGCTGTTGGTGAATGGGAAAAGACTTTCTTGTTGTTGCAACGAGTGTACAAAGTTACTGTTTACGGAAATAAAAGTGTTTATCTCGACTACATCTGTCGTATTTACTTTACACCCACACAAAAAGTTACAATACATATTCATTCCCTTTGCTTATATATAACTAAAAAGGATAAATGTCCATCAATTAGAACCGCAGCTATCATATGACAGCTATTATGACATATTTGAGCATAATGACATTTCTTTTTACATATTTGCACCTTAATTTTACCTTTAGTGGACTAATAGTTTAAACAGTGACAATGAAAATAATGCAATAGACATATTTTACCTAAAATTATTACATAAATAACGTGTACCCGTACACGTTCTTCATGTCGATATTACATGATTCTGTGTCGATTAATTATGTATTATTATATTACTTGATTTGAAAAAGCTGATATTTCTATATTGAAAGCACATGGTGAATAAAATGAACTGAATACGTAAAAATATAAGTTCTAAAAATGCTTTTCTTTCTCTTATTCCTGTGCCAGTTCCTTCCACAGCCTCTGATTTTCTCACTATTTCTATACTCTGCTGCAGATTGTATAGAAGTTCATTCTGCCGACAAAATCAATAATCTTTCCTCTTCCAGGTATAGGAATTTACGTTTTACACTCACTTTGCCCAAACTTGCAAGTAAACAAAACGATATCATTATTATAACTTCATTTCTGGTCACAAAACATCTATTCAGATCGCTCAAGTTCAACTGAACTGGGAAAAAAAAAAAGAAAGAAAGAAAAAAAAAGACTGCCACCATAATCTAGAGACAAACGAATTCAGTTCTCAGTTCAGTTCAGTTTTCGACCGGAAGAAAGCATTTCCATAACAAACAGTGAGTCCATTCATGATTACGTGACCATCAACTGAAAAATCTTAAGTTCTGGTTCAGTTCAGTTTTCGGATTGGAGGAAAGCAAGGCTTAAGCCAAAATTCGGGGTCTTTAAATATAGAATGCTAGCTGACAAGATAGTTGAGTGAAACCTTTGTTAGCACACGTCAGCTAAGCTGACTGTGTACTTCGGGAGAGCATGAATTCCAAGGAAATCGCAATATCTGTTCCTGCAATATGGGCTTCCAGGAAATGACTTTCATGTATGCTAATAGGAAGTCGCATGTTTTGACTTCAATAAATTATATCCCGAATATCTAAGTTCTATAAATTTACACTTATCAGAAAGCTACAAAAATAGTCTTCACAATATTCTTGTTCTCCATAGCACATTTGTCGCGATTAGAAGGCTAGTTCATTTTCTAGTTATATTGTGTCGGTTTCCTATTATTTGTTCTTTTCTTTTTTATTGCAGGGACATTTGCTATGATTAATGTCAAATAAATGTTTTTAATACAAACGCTAAAAGTAGGTAAAGAAATCTCCGAGAGAGGCACAGTTAGTTCGGGAGTACCCCAAGGCTCAGTACTGGGTCCGCTACTTTTTCTTATTTTTGTTAATGATATAAGTGTAAATATTAAATGTCAGATAAAACTGTTTGCAGACGATTGCATTATCTGTAATAAAATTCGGAATGCCATAGATGAGTCTCTGCTTCAGGGTGATTTAAATGAAATTAGTAATTGGGCTGCTACAAATAAGATGACGATTAATGCTAAGAAAAGTAAGTCCATTGCATTTAGAAGATCTAAGAGGGAAATTGTTCATAACTATCACATGGGCGGAGAAAAAATTCTGCAGGTAGATAGCTGCAAGTATTTGGGAGTGTACCTGGCGAGTAACGCTGGGTGGGACGACCAGGTAAATTCTACATCCAGGAAAGCGTGGAAAGCGTTACATTTCTTAATGAGGGTACTGAAAAAGGGGAGCGGAAGGTCCAGGGAAATTGCCTACAAATCTTTGGTGCGGCCGATTATGGAATATGGAGCAGTATGCTGGGACCCATATAGACTTAGTCAAATTGATTCGCTAGAAACAATACAGAGAAGGGCTATAAAATTTATAAAACGAGGTAAATCTTTTGGGCCTAAAAAGGGGGAGGAGACTGAATGGGAGCCTCTAAAAGTCCGGCGTAAGAGGCAGAGGTTATGCGCATTATTTCAAGCATATCGTGGTTCAAATGCATGGGTGGGTATTAGTGAAAGATTGGACAACCCTACATATTACGGAAGAAAGGATCATTTGTATAAAATTAAAGGTAGAAGGCACAGAACCGACGTAGGAAAGTTCTCCTTTGTTAATAGAACCATTGAGGAATGGAATGAATTACCTGTAGCAGTCTTTCAGGGCTGTCCTTTATCTGTGAAGAAGTTTTCGAAAAATATCGTAAATCAAGTAAATGCTGTGTAATTTACTATAAAGATTACACAAGTGTATTTTTGACACTTATTGAACTGATGGTGAATACTAATGCTAAATTTAATTTGGTTATAATTAATTAATGAGTGTTAATTAGTATTTAGTGCATTTCATCTTATATTTTTATTATTGTGCTTTATTGTATTATGATTGTATTACTATTGTTTGTGCACTTTGTTTGTAACCTTAATTTGTACATTTAACTATGCCACCGGGTAATACCCATTCGCAGAAAATATATACATACATACATATAGGGCTGCACCCCATAATCCCATTAAGCTAATCAGATACAATCGTATATTCGTTTGCTCCATATGAAATATCCTCGTATGGGGTAGCTTTGGTCACTTGTTTTCTATGTTTTAGTGTCATAATCTAAATATTCAAGTGCGTGCGTGCGGGTGTGCGTGTGTGTGTGTGTGTGTGTGTGTGTGTGTGTGTGTGTGTGTGTGTGTGTGTGTGTGTGTGTGTGTAACGTAGTGGGCACCCCTCGACCCACTGCCACTCCAACATGGATCTATTGCGGGCTACCCGCTCCCCCCAGAGAGAAGGGATCATGCGAAGTGAGACGAGAGGCTTTTCAGAGACCGGAACCAGTGAAGCCCTCAAACACGTATAGAAGTCCCTAACAGTTCCAGAGATTATATGTATTTAGGCTTTCACGGCCGGTGTCTTGACTATTCGAAATGTTTAGTTCTTCCGGGCTTGTAGGCCTTGGTCTTGAAGGCATGGTAGATACCAACGTTTCGCCAAGTATTGCGTTTGGCATCATCAGGGTAACACGATTCTCCGTCTGCACTGGTCAGAGTTTGAATGTGGAAGCAGAGAAGTAGTGGAAGTAATGACCGTTTTTTTTTTTTTTTTTTAATTTTTTTAAAGATGTGGCCCCACCTCCACCACACCTGGTGACGATCATCCAAGAGGGATATACACCGCCTCCCCTACCATACACTAAGCTACACTACAGTGAAGGGTAGGAAAAGTGTTAATTGGTGTCCGGTACCGCCGAAGCAAACCGAATGTTACTGGGTGATTTCTAAAAAGGCACCTGCATACAAGGGAGTATGCAGGCAGAGTGGGGATTAGATACTGATCTTGACCGGAGCCCAGGGACCTATTGTTAGTGGTGTAATTTCGTGCTCATGCAGAAGGAGCAGTGTTCAGGTTTCGTGCTAATGAGAAAAACATAGGTACTTATCTGTATCTTGAGGCTTCAACCGGAGAGGGAGTTGAACTTCATAGTGCTTCAGCTGGTCGCTGATGGTCCTGAAACATATAAAGTGGGGGTGCATGTACATAGGGAGGATGGTTGGAACACAATATAATTAATTCATATTTATCTTGATGGTTCTTCAGCTGGTCGCTGATGGTCCAGAAAACAAACTAAGAGAGGGGGGACATCATATACATAGGGTTGGCTACACAGTAAAAATTTGTTCATATTTAGAGTATCGTGATAGCTTACCGTGTGTGTGTGTATATATATTTCTTTTCGTTTTCTTTTTTTGTTAATTGTTTTTCTATTCTATTTTGCTAATTCGTGTCCATTTAATCTGCCTGGTCGTCGTACTGTTGAGGGGCGCCCGAGGCCCCCCAGTCCGCCCAGGGAGGGGAATCCATCCTTCCTGGAACTTGTGGGCATCTATGGTGGGATTAGATTGTTTAGAAACTGAAGGATGGCTTCGTCATCGTCTGCACTATGTCTGTTCAGGGGCATAATCCTGTCAAACAGCGATAGCGGCCTTTTGTGTTTATCTGCAGTCGGATTGTAAGTGCCTAGTGAGTTTATGGCCGCATTGTGGCTTTTCTTCGCTTGCTTGTACATGTTGGCTGCCAGCCTTTTAATAAACTGCTCTATAGCGTGCATTTTTGTGTCCTCGTGGAGTATGTATAATAATATGGCGACAACATGTAACTATAATTTTTGCAAAGCTAATTTTAACAAGATGTACGAGCTTATAAGAGACTGTAAATGGGATCACATATCAATAGAACAGGATGTTAATTATTCAGTGGCTATTTTGTACGACAAAATTTACTCAATACTTGACAGATGCGTGCCAAAAAGAAAACAATATAAACACAAATATCCTGCTTGGTTCACTAAAGAAATAATAAAAAATATACAATTAAAAGACAAGTACCGTAAAAATAAAAATGTATCGAAATATTATTTGTGGTGCCATAAAACATTCGTAAATTGTTAAAAAGTCAAATTAAGAAGGCCTTTAGAAATTATGTTAAGCTTGTTGAAGTTAAAATGATACATAATACCAACGATTTTTGGCAATTCATTAAAAATAAACGGAAACAATATCAGACACACGCTGAGATGGAATATAATGGTAGAGTATTAAAAATTCCTATTGCAATTGCCAATGGATATGCCGATTACTTTAAATCAGTTTATTCAAGTAGTACTTCAGAATACACCTATAAAGCTGATAATAGTGTCAACACTTTAGACTCTCTTAACATAAACGCAATAAGTGAAAATGAAGTCAAAATTGCAATAAAACAACTTAAGAGCAAAAGATCTGCAGGGCCTGATGGAATACCAACTTATGTTTTTAAAGACTGTGGAGAATTGTTATCATACCCTCTAACATTAATTTATAACCAAATCCTACAACAGGGAATTTTTCCCAATGTATGGAAACAAACTAAAGTAATTCCGATTCCTAAATCTGGAAATTCTAAGCTGATAAGCAACTATAGGCCTATTGCTGTTCTGTCTACACCAGCAAAAATTATAGAAAGCATTATTTATACACATATATTAACCATATAAAGTTAGTAATTCACCGCTACAACATAGTTTGATGCCAAAAAGATCAATTGTTACAAATGTTTTTAACTTCACTGAATGTGTATCATTAGAACTAGACCATTTTAAACAAGTAGATGCAGTATATACTGATTTTCAAAAGGCTTTTGATAAAGTTGATCATGACTGTTTACTTGCTAAGTTAGCTAAATTAAATTTTGCTTTTCCATTAATGAAAATATTTCGATCATATTTAAAAGATAGATCGCAGGTAGTCTATTATAAGCATTCCATGTCATACCAATTTAATGTTAATTCAGGGATTCCTCAAGGTTCTAATTTAGGACCTCTGTTATTTTTATGTTATATAAATTATTTACCTAGCATTGTAAAATATTAAAAAAATGTTAATGTTTGATGATGATGTTAAGCTATATAAAAGTATCAATAATGTTAAAGACTGCATGGAACTTCAACAGGACCTTGATTCTTTATATGCATGGAGCGAAACAAACTCCCATTTAATATTAGTAAATATGTAAAAATGTCCTTCAATAGAAGCAAAAATCCATATAAATATGTTTATAATATCAATATGACACCATTCGTTGAAGTGGTTGAAAAAAAGATCTAGGAGTACATTTTACAATAGGTCTTAGATTCAATAGACACATTGACTTAATTGTATCAAAATCAATAAAATGCCTTGGCTTTATTATTCGAAACTCCTATTCATTTAAAGAAAAAACTTTAATTCAACCATATAATTCATTTGTGAGACAAAAACTCGACTATGCATCTATTATTTGGAATCCTAAGATGATAATGCATGTCACCGCAATAGAAAAAGTACAATCAAAATTTCTAAAATACATACTATTTAAAAGAACTGGATATTGCCCTACTTACACAAACTATGAAACACTTTTGGAAATATTTTAAACTTAAAACTCTGAAATTTAGAAGGGATATTGCAGGGTTAATATTTCTGTATAAGGTATTGAATTCGATTATTGATGATATTAATATTACAACAAATGTATTATTTTATGTACCCAATAAAATAAGCAGATTCAGGAGGCTTTTCTTCACCTCCAGAGCAAATACAGAAATCCATAGAAATTCACCATTACACAGAATTATGTATTTATATAACAAGCTTCATTATTTCGATGTAGATATTTTCAACATGTCTGAAACTCAATTTTAAAGTTTTACATTACACCATCCAAGCCTTAAAAATCCGAAAATCCCCTGGACAGGACCGTGTAACAGCGGAAATGCTCCAGCACCTTCCCCTTAGAGCCGTGATTCACTTGACCTGAATTTATAACGCATGCCTCAGCATGCGCCATTTTCCAGTTGTCTGGAAACAGGCTCGTGTGGTGTGCGTTCTGAAGCAAGGCAAAAATCCGGTTTTTCCTTCTAGTTACCGATCCATCAGCCTCCTGCCAGTTATCTCGAAAGTATTCGAGAAACTGTACCTGTCCCGCCTCGGACCTCTACTGGAGGAAAAAGGTCTCCTACCTGAACATCAGTTTGGTTTTCGTTCTGGCCACTCCACGACCTAGCAACTACTGCGTGTAGCCGAAAAAGCTTCCCTGGTCTACCAGGAGACGGCTAAAACGGTGGCAGTGTTGCTTAACGTGGAAAAGGCATTTCTACCACTTGGCACGAGGGGCTTGTCTATAAGCTCATACAGCAAGATATGTCCCCTCCATACATTTACTTGGTGGCTAGTTTCCTACAGGAACGTAGCTTCCGAGTGAAAGTGGAGGGTTCATTTTCAATAGAAAGGCCCATTGACGCAGGAGTCCCCGAGGGCAGTGTACTGTCACCGCCACTTTTTGCCGTTTACATTGCCGATCTCCCCAAGCACCCAAACACACACATATGTCAGTATGCGGACGATCTCATGATCTTCACTACTAACAAAAATCCGCGCTACAGCTACCATCAAGTACAAGCCCATCTCTGTGCCACTAGTAGATGGTGCGAGAACTGGCGGATGTCTATAAGCCTGGAGAAAAGCTCTGCGATTCTCCTGGCCAACACATTAGCAAACCGGCTGCCGCGGGACTTCGTACTTCGGCGCCTTCGGAACCCCTGGGTCACTTCGGCGAAGTATCTCGGGGTCACGCTGGACCGGTGGCTGACGTATAGACATCACGCCAGGGGCAAAGTGCTATATGGGCACGCTGCCATCCGGCAGTTGTATCCTATCCTGAATTCCAAACCCATGCCTATTCCCCTAAAGCTCCAGCTATATCGTGCGATTATCCCGCCTCTGGTTCTGTACGGATGTGAGATCTGGGGAGTGGTGGCAAAGTCCACCTGCATCAGGCTCCAGATGTTGCAGAATCGGGCATTAAGGACGATCTATGATACTGGCTAGAGATTTTCTGCCTTATCCTCCACGCACACTCCGGTATCCCGTACAATGTCGACGTGAAAAGAACGCGCGCTCGAACAATGTACAATAAACTCCAGAACCACCCTAATCCGCTGGTGAATACTCTGGGAAGATACAACCAGAGAGAGCCGCGCCGACTACCATCCAAAAGACTACCGAAGAACATTTCAAGTCCACTGGGTTAATCTTGGAAGATGGGAAAGGCGATAATTTAAACTGTACTCGAAACAGAGAGAAACACCTAATTCAGTTCACCTCACAATGAGTGACTGACGGCCAGAACCCTGGTGGGGATTGGCGCGCCACCTGATTGGCTGAAGGAGACCAACCAGAAGGTGGGCACTTTCCGCTCGCGGACCAATCCCTGCCAACCATCCTTCCCGCCCCTATAAATACCCCTGTTACCACGAAATGTTTCCCCAGTATACATTCCATCCCTGTAGAAGTCACTCCTAAACTCATCACGCAGGTAAAGCCGTGTTACAGCTAGGTACTACGGTAAATGACACGCGGGCGGGGAATCAGCATTCCCGCTCGACTCGAACTGCCTCTAGAACATCTGGAACGGTCATTAGTTCCACTACTTCTCTGCTTCCACATTCAGACTCTGACCAGTGCAGACGGAGGATCGTGTTACCCTGATGATGCCAAGCGCAGTACTTGGCGAAACGTTGGTATCTACCATGTCTTCCACACCACGGCCTACAAGCCCGGAAGAACTAAACATTTCGAATAGTCAGTTCCAGAGATTGTCACCCGACGCACGACCGAAGTGTTTTCTCTACCCATAGAGAGGGCGACAAGCTGCCCCTTACGGGTAAGGAAGCAACTTCTATGTAGGGCCAGGGAAGAGTTCCAATGCGCAAGCAACTATGTCATCTACCCGCTAACGCTGGAGCGAGCCGTGCTACCAACCAAACCTGAAAGATGACAACGGAGGGAAATGGGAAATGAAGGGAAAGGAGAAGTGATTAATGCACCCCAACATCCGCCTAAGTGGCATGAGGAAATCACGGAAAACCCATGTCAGAGTGCGCGGCAATGGGAATCTGTTCTAGTAATATGTCACTAGATGTAACTAAGTTGGTATGGCAAACACACTGTACAAATGAATGTGACGACACTGCAACTTGTGATTTTCTGCGCTACAATACCATCTCTATTACAACCAGAGTAATCTGTAATTTAGTGTTTTAATAAGTATATACTCAGACTTTATAAGTTACTAGTGCAAAATAACAATATCCAAGTTATATTTTGTTGTGCTATGGAGAAAACTGGGATCTTTTGCTATGTGATAGCATAATATATTTTAATTTATTAAACATATTCTTATCCACAACTGGTCCTTATCCACTCCTATGAATGCATCAGTGTATTGCAGTCCCGATAGCCTGTGAAGACACATAGCCAAGCCGTATGATGCGTTATGTTGACACTACTGTGCATGGACAGCATCGTCAGTTTTGTCCACCCTTGCTCTTTGAGCACCTCTGTTCACCTTAGGACGCCAGCCCGCAAATGCACGTAACACAAGTCTATGCTCTATGACCTTGACACCGCTGTACTATTGTTATACACACTTGACTCAAAGGGTAAACGAAGACGACTTGTGGTGCAAATGCGACAAGCAGTGCAAGGTTCGTGGACGGTGCGACTAGAAACCTGCGTGCTGAATTGCTCCTTATTTTCACGATATTGTAATTCTTCAAGGCTACATCCCCAATTGAGCTCCTAATACAAATTTATTCTACAAAATTTTCCGTGTGGAAGTTCGAAGGATGAAAATCAGGTAACTCTCGCAACACGCGAAAGCACAAACCACAATAAAAAATGAAAGCGACAGCTCTGGCTTTCTCAAAGTGGTAGCATTGTTTCCTTGCCTGTCTCACTCACAATGCGCAAACGCGACGTGCATAAACAAGCCCAGATACGCCCATTGAGCTCACGTGACTGCCACGTGTGTCGCAGGAACTGAAGATCCACGTGACATATTTTTGAGTTTGCGTGATTGTCATGTCGTGTAGTGCAAACTCTTCCACTTAACTCAATGTACTTACAAATCGTGTCGTACTTGTGCGCGGCACGAAATCATTTTCAAAACTGCGGCCTAAATGAGTGATTTAGGAAAACCGATTTAGGTCCAGCTCCAGAGAGAAGAGAGGGTCATTCTATACAGCTTAACAATAACCAGTTGCTAGTTTTTCTTGGTAAGTCAGTCATATTAGATTACTGTGGTCACTCATTTGGGATGTTACGTTCACTGTGGACTGCTTAGAAATAAAAATAAGAGCAAGAAAGCACAACAAAGTAATAAGATTTCATTCCGAAATAAGGGAAGCATTAACCGAGCGAGAACGCGCCACAGCAACGTGTGCTTCTCGCAATCGGGAGATCCCGGGTTCGATCCTGGGAGACCACGCACTCTCACTTGGGGTTTTCCGTGGTTTCCCCAAATCACTTAGACGAATGCTGAGGTGCTTATTTTCATTCTACGGTTTACTTTCCTTCCTCATTTCATTTCCCCTGTCATCTTCCACAGGGCCGGCAAGACGAGCACTGGAATTGTGAAATGCTTTACCCCTACAATCACACCTCCCTGTTTCCTTCTATCTGGCAAGTAAACAAATAGGCGACGTGTGCCACAGTAGCGGCCATTCGTGTTTCGGGTGAAACGTCTTTTGCGACGTAATCAAATGCATACTTTTGAACTCAAGTTGGCTAGGAAAGCACAAAGAGAGTTAATGACATTAGAGAAAATGAGTGAAGGACGTAGACGGCTCATATTGGCATGGTGTGAGAAATAGCTCTCTCATCATATTACTGATGTGGCAGCTCTAGCCAAACCTAAAGTTGACAAAAACAGGTCTATAGAATTAACATGCTTATTACTTTGGTTTTGTTTTTAATATACAGTAGCTGTTATGGAATTCCCATATACTACCAAAGACGTAAAAGTTTCTATACTGTATTCTCAAAAATAAACGTTTTAATTTAAACGAAAGGTGTATTGAAATTGTTTACAATGTACATTTTATTAGATAGTGGCGCAGTTATAATGATACTCCCCTAGTTCACAGGTTTCTTTTTAAATATTAGCGTTTCAATGTCCACCTGCAAACTAGATGAACTTACACGTAGAACACGTTGAAAGTGTTTATCCGTAGCAGGATCTTGTTCAATGTTAATATGCTAAACAGTTTTTCACACTGATAAGTAGTACCAAACAAGGCCATTAATTTGCTTGTAAAAAGGCGCAGCTTGGGAAGCGTTTTCGGTAGCAGTGTGTACAAATCCAAACCAAGTTTTATTGAACTGCGAAATGATGTGTTGCTTCGAAGGTTAGTGAATTCCAATTGCCATTCATCTTGGGCTACCAAAAGATCATATATATACACAAATGGGTCTTTAATATCAGTGGTTTCGTCTATCGCAAGGAAACAAACAAAAAAAAAAAAAAAAAAAAAAAAAAAAAGCCACGCGACTATAGCCTGTAGCAACCGGTATAGCTGGTTCTGCCTTGCTGTTGAAAGAGGATTGTGGGGGACTTCCAGGGCCTTGTTTCCCAGCCCTGATCTTCCAGTTCCGGTTGTCAGCACGGTGGTCTGGACGGCTGCAGGTTGCTTACACTTGGTAAACACATCTCCCGTGGCCTCGCTCGTGGTATCTGCGAGCCACTTCCCAGGTCATGATAGCCACTTCGATGCTCTCTTTGGGTAGTGGTGAGGAGTTTCTGTCGGTGTGCTCGATGTCAAATGTCAGGGACTTTCGCACGTCTCTTTGGCGCTGCCTTCGCTGTGCTGTGCTGGAGTTGTGCCTTCCCTTCTTATTTCTCCCTCCGGGAGCTGGGGGGGGGGGGGGGCGGTAGCCTGCAATGAATCGTCCCCGGGTTACTCTAGGCGAGGTGTCCTCTTTTCCAATACCTCATACCTTAAGGGAAGCATTAATAAATCTTAAAAATGGAAATATTAGGCACGTTTTTAAAACAAATGATAACTTAAACACATCAAAACGAGCGGGGTGGCTCAGGCGGTAATGCCTGTGGCCCGCATTCGGGAGGTCGCGGGTTCGATCCCCATGGCCCCGCACTCTGATATGGATCTTTCCTTGATTTCCCCATGTCACTTAGGCGAATGCTTGGGTGCATTATTTCATACCACGGTTTGGTTTCATTCCATTTCCTTAACATCTTTCAGGTGGTGTGGTTCCGGGCATGTAGTGTGGGCAGTGTCGGGAAGATGGCGCGGATGATTACGCATGGTAACTGCTGTTCTTGGCGCTGGGTGGCGTCTTTTGGCCCTTGTCCTCCGTCGGGGGGGGGGGACGCTTTGTGCGATACCGCCCCGTACTTGCGGTTTGATGCCTGCTGCTTGGCGGGGCCTTGCGCCGGGATGAAGACATCTCAGCACTGGTTAGGGACTTCCACGCGTCTCTGGTGGGCCTTTCTAGCTGCGAGTCTGATAGCCCCCCTTCGGTTCCCTCATTTATCCCTGCCCCCTGGGGGCTGGTAGCCACAATAGACCTGTGTAAGTCGACGTGAGCGAGGTGTACCCTTCCGTACTTTACCCTTTACCCTTTTATACACATTAACCTATTTACTTGAGTTCTGTGTTAGAAATATGAATTGATATAAACGTTCTCAGTTTATGTCCATTTTCCTTCAGCTTTTCTGTTAGTGATTTAATTTATTTTTATTTAAGCTATATACAGTTATATCATTTTTGTTTCTTCAGATACGATGGCTACCGTTTGAT
Organism: Tenodera sinensis; assembly: GCA_030765045.1. Taxonomy (NCBI): domain Eukaryota; kingdom Metazoa; phylum Arthropoda; class Insecta; order Mantodea; family Mantidae; genus Tenodera; species Tenodera sinensis. The sequence continues at coordinate 127,600,710 of CM060964.1, read as the reverse complement.
TTGCCAGATTTGGAGCAAGATGTGGATTTTGTGAAAGGTCTGTACACAGTTTGTGGAGCTGGAGACACAAGAATCAGAAATGGTATTGCTATACATGTATATCTTTGCAACGCTTCAATGAGGAAGAAATGTTTTTACAATTCTGATGGCGATTTTCTCATAGGTAGATATCACACACTTGAACATACATACTTATATATTTAAGAATTCTTCGCCCTAATGAGTGATTCTAACACTTCTTCACATCTTTCTACTAATCACTGCACTTTCTTGTCGTCAGTAGATCATCATTATCATCATTATCATCATTATCATCATTATCATCATTATCATCATTATCATCATTATCATCACCATCACCATCACCATCACCATCACCATCACCATCACCATCACCATCACCATCACCATCACCATCACCATCACCATCACGATCACGATCACTATCACTATCACTATCACTAGCACTAGCACTAGCATTATCACTATCACTATCACTATCATTATCATTATCATATTATTATTATCATCATTATCATTAGCAGTAGCAGTAGCAGTAGCAGTAGTAGTAGTAGTAGTAGTAGTAGTAGTGGTAGTGGTAGCGGCGGCGGTGGCGGTGGTGGTGGCGGTGGTGGCGGTGGTGGCGGTGGTGGCGGTGGTGGTGGTGGTGGTGGCGGTGGTGGTGGTGGTGGTGGCGGCGGTGGCGGTGGTGGTGGCGGTGGTGGCGGTGGTGGCGGTGGTGGTGGTGGTGGTGGCGGTGGTGGCGGCGGTGGTGGTGGTGGTGGTGGTGGTGGCGGTGGTGGTGGTGGTGGCGGTGGTGGTGGTGGCGGTGGTGGCGGTGGTGGTGGTGGCGGCGGTGGTGGTGGTGGTGGTGGCGGTGGTGGCGGTGGTGGCGGTGGTGGTGGTGGTGGTGGCGGTGGTGGTGGTGGTGGTGGCGGCGGTGGCGGTGGTGGTGGCGGTGGTGGTGGTGGTGGTGGCGGCGGTGGCGGTGGTGGTGGCGGTGGTGGCGGTGGTGGCGGTGGTGGTGGTGGTGGCGGTGGTGGCGGCGGTGGTGGTGGTGGTGGTGGTGGCGGTGGTGGTGGTGGTGGCGGTGGTGGCGGTGGTGGTGGTGGTGGCGGTGGTGGTGGTGGTGGCGGTGGTGGCGGTGGTGGCGGTGGTGGTGGTGGTGGTGGCGGTGGCGGTGGTGGTGGTGGCGGCGGTGGCGGTGGTGGTGGCGGTGGTGGCGGTGGTGGCGGTGGTGGCGGTGGTGGTGGTGGCGGTGGCGGCGGTGGCGGTGGTGGTGGTGGTGGCGGCGGTGGCGGCGGTGGTGGCGGTGGTGGCGGTGGTGGCGGTGGTGGTGGTGGCGGTGGTGGCGGTGGTGGCGGTGGTGGTGGTGGTGGTGGTGGCGGTGGTGGCGGTGGTGGCGGTGGTGGCGGTGGTGGCAGTGGTGGCGGTGGCGGTGGCGGCGGTGGTGGCGGAGGCGGCGGGGGTGGCGGTGGCGGCAGTGTCGGCGGTGTCGGCGGTGGTGGCGGTGGCGGCGGTGGCGGCGGTGGCGGTGGTGTCGGCGGCGGCGGCGGCGGTGGCGGTAGCGGTAGCGGTAACAGTAGCAGTAGCAGTAGCAGTAGTAGTAGCAGCATTAGCAGTAGTAGTAGTAGTAATAGTAGTAGTAGTAGCAGCAGTAGTAGCAGTAGCAGTAGCGGTAGCGGTAGCGGTAGCAGTAGCAGTAGCAGTAGTAGTAATAGTAGTTTTTTATAGTAGGGGAAAAATCTTCTTAGACGCCACTGCGAGTTGGATTCTTACCAACTAAAAAACCCTTACCCACATGGCATACCACCTGGAACCGCAAAAGTGCATAACTTCAGGATGGTAGCCTTAGAAGGTGCCGCAATTAACCCGGACTTTTCTGTTTAAAATAGCCCTAGCGTATCTCCTCTACAAACTTCCTTTCATCACTCTCTTTGGTTTCAAGGATGTACCATGCTAATTGTTTTACCATTTTCCATGCATCTTTTTTCTCGATCATAACAGTACAGAATTTATCTACTGACAATTGCATATCCAGTTTTGCATATATTTCCCTTCTTTTCCCTCCCAACGTGGGCAGTGAAAGAAAGTATGTTATACTGAGTCCTCATCGTTGCAATATATACAATTAATGGTATCAGTCTTTCCCATCCTAAGAGCGTAACCCTTAAACCTTCCATGTCCGGTTAAAACTTGTGTTAGGAAGTAGTCCACTTGTCGATGTGGGCACCATAGCCATGGTCTCACATCCGGGATTAATCTTTTGGTCCATTGTCCTACCAGTGTTGTTGTACCCCATCTCGATTGCCATTCATTGATGATTTGATTTCTAATCATCTCTTTTTCTTCGGTAGAAAGACGTATATTGGGGTCACTTGTCAGTCGCCCTTCCTTCACCAATAAATCAATTGGAATGGCTCCGGCTATTACTTGCAGTGCCCTATTAGATACTGTCCTATAGGCGCACACCATTCTTAGCAATACCTTCCTCTGGACTCTATTTCTTTTGCATATTTCTTCTTCTCTAGTACTGAATGCCAGATTGGTTGCGGCATAAAGCATAATTGAATAAACCACCCCACATAACATTTGCCGTTTGATTGTTTGCGGTCCTCCTATATTTGGCATTATTTTAGCTAATTGTGAGGCACTCCGTTCTGCCCTTTTAGCAACTGTTTTAATGTGCTCACCAAAGGTTGTATTCTCACCTATCATGACTCCCAAGTATCTAACAGCCTTCTTAGGAACTATCAGTGTAAAACAACCAGTAAACTGGTTTCTAGGGCCCTTCATGATGACTGCTTCTGTTTTGTGTGGTGCCAACTCTAGTTCATTGTAAGTCACCCATCTATCAATACGTCTTGGCGATTCATTTGCTCTAAATATCAATTCTTGTTTATCTTCGGCAGTTACCACTAAGGCAAGATCATCTGCAAAAGCAATTTACATTACGCCGTCTGTCAATTTCAGCCTGAGAACACCGTCGTATAATATATTCCAAAGAGTTGGTCCAATAATCGAACCCTGTGGCACGCCCGCTGTTATTTCTACATCTTCTTTGTCAATTCTTATTTTCCTTCCTTGAAAGTAGGATGTTAATACATTTATTATGTACGTGGAGATATTCCTTTCCTTTAAACCATCTAATATTGCACTCCAGGCGGCGGAGTTAAACGCATTTTTCACGTCCACTTTCCACTCCATTCCGTCTTTATTTTGAGTACAGCATGAATGGCTTGTATTGTTGACTTCTGTTTACGAAATCCATATTGTTGATCAGATAACCCTCCTATTTCTGTGATCTCTTTTTCTAGCCTGGTCTAATCATTCCTTCGAACAACTTGCGAAAGGTATTCAATAAACACAATAAACCCTCTATACGTTGAGGGCTCTAGAGGGGATTTACCTCCTTTCAAGAGCAGCACTACCGTTGCTATTTTCCACTTATCTGGAAATTCCTGTTTCCGTAACAAGTCGTTTATCGTTCCCAGATACAACTCTGGTGCTATTTTAACAGCAGCTTTAAGTACCTCTGGGTTTATTCTATCGATTCCGGGTGCTTTCCCTGTCTTGATTTTGCTTATTGCCTCATTCATTTCCTCCATAGTAAATAACTCTACCTTAGCCTTCCTGGCTACTGGTTCCACGTTGTCTTCTCTTGTAGGGAATAACACCCTAGCTATTTCCATTTTCTTCTCAGTACTCAGGTCAAAATGATTTTTATTTATAATTTTCCCTGTGACTATTTTGTAGCCAGCTCCCCATATGTCATGTTCTAACTCATCACACACCTTTTGCCAACTAATACATTTAGACTGGTAAATGAGTCTGGTCAACTCATTCCTACATCGCCTGTATTCATTATTTGCTACCTCAATTTCTTCCAAGTCTAAGTTTCTTCTACGAAGCTTGGTCAGAATTCTTCGTTTTTGTATACATTTTTTCCTTGAATCCTCTATTTCGGTGCTCCACCAACATGGTACTTGGCCTCTATTCGCTCTTGATCTCTTTATCTGACTTAGTTTGCATGCCTCTTGTAAAATCTTAGTCAAACGTTCATGGGTTCCCTCTCCTCTGTTAGCATCCACTCCTTTTATCTTCCATTCAAGTGTGGTTTTTAACACCTCCCAATCATATTCTATCTTCCTCTTTTCGAGGTTAAATTCTTTGCACTCTCTTGTGCCGTTGATTTCGAAATAAATAAACCGGTGATCACTGAGTTTCCTCCTCTAACACTTGCCAATTCGCGATTTTTCGAGCTATGTTCTGTGAAGAGCACGTAACATCTAAGTATGACTCACAGTTGTCTCTGACAAAGGTCGGTACACCACCAAATCTCGTGTTGCCATCCATTCTGTCCAGTATTGGCCTCTACGATCTGCTACTAGAGATCCCCATTGTGGCGATTTAATATTTATATCGCCCAAAAGGATGCTTCACCACCGGTACGTATATTGTCTTGCATTAGGAGGTCTATTTCACTCTTAAATACATCCAACGGAATATTAGGTGAGCTGTAGCAACAATATAAATTGCACTGCTTCAAATACACACAAACATAACTTTCTTCTTCTTCTCTAACCTTTAACAACTCAAGTTTCTTATTAGCAAAACATAGTGCTACGTCGCCTCTTTTATCCTTGACCCAACTGCCGTCAGACACTCGTTTCCTATTTGGCTCACAAGCGACTATGATGTCCACATTCTTCTTAATTGCCGTTGCTTGTACCATGATTAGCCTGGATTATGCGTATATCACGTATATCCATCATATGAATTTTAGTTTCCTCGCTCTGGCATTCAATACCATCTTTCTAAAGAACGCACATCCCATTTGGTCGAACCTATGTCCCTCTTTTTCACATTTAATGCAAAAGGAGTTGTTTGTACACTCTTTGGCATGGTGTCCCTGCCCACAACAATTAAGACAATCCTCTTTCTTGTTTACTTCTTTCCTGCATTCATGAGCTCTATGTCCTAAATCAAAACTTTGTAGCATCTTGATACGCATACCCTTTCTCGCACCTGGCATTCTGTCCACCCTATTTTTAACCTTCTTTTCCTTAGCATGATGATTTATGGGTTTAAGGGCGCTCAACTTCTAGGTCATTAGCGCCCTTTTTCCTTAGCAGCTGCCTAGATCGCTCTATTGGTATACCTATGGTTGCGTTTAAATTTCCCGCTCTGCCAGGTCTCAGAGCGTATATGTTTATTTCAGAGGCTTTTACTCCCACTTCATCGCTTATTGTAGTCTTCAATATGTCCTCATTAATAGTAGGCTCCAATCCATATAAGAGGATAGTAGCTTCCTTCCTACTCGTAATAACTTCTAATTCTTTGCCACTCCTCTCTATCTCCTTTCTCAGGGCATTTGCCTTTCCTTCCCCCTCCACCGTGAGTACCAACTCTTCTTTACCACTTTTCCTTAAGTTCTTTATTTTCACACCAATTTTGTCTATATCAACATCCTTCTTTACTGCTTTCAATATATCTGCAAACGTCTTTACATTTGCTTTGACTCTTACCATTTCCTGGGGTTCGTTGAATTTCTTGTCAGCCGATTTCTGTGATTTCCAGAGTTCTTTTACCTGTATCGTTTGGGCTTTTGCAGGTAGCATGTAACCAACTTTTATTCCACTGTCATGGAATACCCACTCTAAAAGTTTTCTGACGTAATCCCTATCCAATCCGCTAGCCGTCGCAATTATTATGTCTTTCCTCTCTTGTTCTTCTGCTAATCGTTTCCATTGGTGCAGGATTGCACTCCACTGTTCCATATCGTTCATACCATCAGTGTCCACCAGGTAAGGTATAAGGCATATATACCGGGAAATTTCCTTTTTAATTCCTCTACTGGTGTATATGCTTCTGGTTGTTCTCAAATATTCTACCTTATCCATATTTAGTTTCTCTGATATGAGGTCAAACACCTCCAACTGGGACTCTTTTAACTGCCTCAGTAACCCTTGTTGCCCTTGATCATCAGTATTTACTAGTGTTGCAAAGTCTCCTTTTATTCCCATTGGATTTCCATATAATATGTAGGTGCTTTGGTAAATATTTTCCGGCCAATGCATATCTAGCAGAGGGGCGAAAGCTTCGAAACTTTTGGCATTCATAATAGTCTTGTTAGCTCCGTTTCCCTTTTCATATCAACCTGTACTCCTGTTTCCTTCTTGTTTCCGATATTATTAAAATCACCTTCGCAAGTTTGTATAGCCACGGACTTCATTTTAGTTTTCTGTGGATAAGTTTCCCTTTCCTTCATGCGTGTGAGCATAATATCAGTGATTTGCTCCATATCTTTAATTCCTCTTTTTATGTCCGCCTTAGTGTTTGGCGTGCTCTTTATCATAGCCATTAATTCTCTGCTACATTTACTCACATCCTCAAGGAGCGAACGTATCACCTTAAGATCCTCTCCATCTAGCCTAGACTCATCATATACCATCTGTTCTTTACCGGGTACTTGCTGGGATAACACGTGCTCGACTCTATTTTTTATTGATTTCTCAGGACTTTGGAGTCTTTTCCTCTTACTGTCCCTATTAATGTCCTCCTTGGACCCTTTAGTGATACTAACTTTACTAGCATCTTTATACGAGTACTCATAAGGACAATCAGTTGTCATGCTTCCTGTCGAGCCACGTCTTTGATGGGCTTTCTGTGGTGGTGACCTTCCGATTAACGGGCGCTTTTTAAAAGGATCAATTACTTTCTCGCCATCAGGTTTGTCTATCACAAACATTTGACCTCCTGGTTTCTGTGTTCCAATAGTTCTTTCTTGAATCTTTGTAGCTACCCTTCCCATAGAAGGATCTGACTTTCCAACTTCTTCCTGGGTTTCCATTTGTGTTAATGTTAGCCCTGTGCCGGTTATACTCTCGTTGGTTTTATGTGGTGGAGACCGTCCAATTAATGGGTGTCTTTTAAAAGGGTCAAGTTCTTTCTCACTTAAAACTTCACCTGTCCCTAGAAACTGACCTGTTATTCTCGGTGTTCCAGTAACCATTTCTTGCATACTGGCCTGGTCCCCTACCAAGTATGCCGGGCAGTCGCTTGCTGACGGTCGGGAAGGGCCTGCTCGCTCACCCGTACTCCCGACCGGAACTGGAGATCCGACCTCCTACTCCGTAACCATGTTCTCTCTTTCTGCTCTATCCATATTAGCATTCCCATCATCTCTCCATGTATATGGTCTCCCGCCATACTCGGGTGGCTGTTTGCAGTGGATAATTCCACTGGGCGATGGGGTCGCCACATCCCTACGCCAGTATTAGTAGTAGTAGTAGTAGTAGTAGTAGTAGTAGTAGTAGTAGTAGTAGTAGTAGTAGTAGTAGTAGTAGTAGTAGTAGTAGTAGTAGTAGTAGTAGTAGTAGCAGCGGCAGCAGCAGCAGTAGTAGTAGTAGTAGTAGTAGTAGTAGTAGTAGTAATAGTAGTAGTAGTAGTAGTAGTAGTAGTAGTAGTAGTAGTAGTAGTAGTAGTAGCAGCGGCAGCAGCAGCAGTAGTAGTAGTAGTAGTAGTAGTAGTAGTAGTAGTAGTAGTAGTAGTAGTAGTAGTAGTAGTAGTAGTAGTAGTAGTAGTAGTAGTAGTAGTAGTAGTAGTAGTAGTAATAGTAGTAGTAGTAGTAGTAGTAGTAGTAGTAGTAGTAGTAGTAGTAGTAGTAGTAGTAGTAGTAGTAGTAGTAGTAGTAGTAGTAGTAGTAGTAGTAGTAGTAGTAGTAGTAGTAGTAGTAGTATCATTTGCATATACTTTTGTCAGACTAAGTATATTTAGCACCGTTATCAGTTATGTATGGTTACCACTGTTACGTGGTTTTCTCAAGTAGGTATTACCTCTGTGTGTAAAAACTTTTAGTTCTCGTAAGTCTCAGGACTCATTACTATTCCATATCTTGTAGCAGAGTATTTATGTACTTCTGTTCTTCGGGTCATAGTGAACATTTTCATTTTGTGTTGTTTTAATTTTGTATACACATTTTAAGGCTAACACATTTGAGACCAGTATCTTTTATTTCTTCCAGTACCACAGTTAGGCGATTTAAAAGTGAAAACAGAGTTCGGCAAGTTGAAAGTGCAACCAAATGAAATTTGTGTCATTCAGGTAAGTTCCATTTAAACTTTAGAAAGCAAAAGCATAATCTGAAGTGGTTAATAATAGTACATGCACTAGTAATAATAAATTTACTGCATTATTGATTATTTTTCTCTTTACTTGCCGTTCCCGTTGGTTCAACTTCCCTTTATTCTTAATTATAAGCTTCAGACTGTACCCTTACTGTGCTAGAGTTTATTTTGCAATAGTTCATTTTCATGTAATTTTTGTATGTTTTCCATGAAATTGCTTCTTCCTTTCTTTTTTAATCAGGCTTATTCCCGAATTAAAATCTGTTGCTTGTTGCAGAGGGATGTTTCCGGAATTCATTTCTTCCTGCATGGTTAACCGTTGGCAAGGGGGCGAAAATTCTCGTTTATGGCGCTCTCCCCTGTCCATGAGATCGCATCTCTGGGAGATGAGTAGGACCTATGTCATTTTACATCATATCTTACTGTTGCTGAAAACCCTGGTGGTTTAGGAAAATACCGGGTGGCTACGAAAGCATTATCCAATATTTGACCCACTTCATGCAAAGCTTACTATTTCGTTTTTAATCGATTCTTAGAATGTGTTACTCAGTTTAGGATTTAACTCGAAGAAAGTTTCCTTTTTCGCTGGTATTATAAAACATATTCCAATCATACTTCCTTCTATATTCAGTGATTTTACATAACAAGAAAAAACTACAGTATAGATTGGATTTTTGAATGGTTTATAACAGTTTCGCAGACGAGTTTCACAGTACACTCAAATCGCCAATTCTTCGGACATACGAAATGTGATATACTAACGAACGTATCCCTTAGAGCGGCAGAGGTTAAAAACTAAGTGAAGTCATCGATACCTTCAAAATATGGTATAACACTCAACTTGAATAAATGAAACTGTATTCGTATAGATAATATTAAATCTAACAGTGACGAATATTTAGTTTAGAAAGGGATCGGAATGTCACTAATTTTAAGCGGGAAACTAATTTCAGTTATACTTAGCTTAGACATTATTGCAAGAAATTAAAGCTTCTCTCTCGAGAAAAAAGAGGTTCTTCATGCGAATGTCAAAAATAAATATTCAGTGCGATCGTGTTCAACTAGACGAGCTCTACAAAGTAATGTAACTGGCATACCTCACTATGGACCTTTGTGTAATGAAGGAAGCTTGTCTTACGCGAAAAAGCATATCTTGAGATGAGCTTTCTTGTGTCTTTTCGATCTGCGATAGGTACAACTTGTGATTTTACGAAGGGTTTGCTTATTATAAATAAGTTACTTGAATAATTCCGAGTTTAGTACGATGTTAAAACACCCTATGAAGCCCTAAGTGCTTGACAAAGGCGAACTTGTGGTCAGTTTGCATGACTTTACGAGCACTTAGTGATCATTTTGCACGTCGCTCCCATTTCACCCTCCCTTACTAGTCCCTCCTATTTCGAATAACATTATTGTTTCCTTTATGTTTTGTTGGTATTGGTTGAAATTTCTTGTATGTTTACATTAAGTTGTTAGTCCATTGGGCTCCATCTCATTGTGTCAAATCATTATAGCCAAATGTTCACCCTCAGGTTCTTTTATTATTAACTAAGGAGGCAATTTGTGTATTTCCTCCATCCATCGCAATGAAACTTAATGATTGGTATTAACGGTAAAAATCCTTCTGCTCTTGTGCGCATCGTCTCCTTTCTTCCCGCTGCTAAAATATTACCCTTATGATTGTTGTTACAACTCTCGCCGCTAACTTATTTCCTCCGTTTGCTTATGCATATTTAAGACAATGTCATCCTTCACTGCAAGTACCTCGTCGGCCAACTTTTTTAAACCAGCGTCCCCAATCGAAAGTGTGCACTATAGTCTTCCTTGAAAAAAAAAATGTTTTGTTGCTTATCGACGCTGTCAATTACCGGGATCATATCAGCGCCGTCGGTGTGCCGGAATGTAGTCCCTTAGGAGTTCTTTTACGTACCAGTAAATCTACTGACATGGAGCTGTCGTTTTTAAGCATACTTAAAAACCATCGGTCTAAGCGCATTTGAACCCGTGACCATGGGATCAGTAGGCCAGCGTCTAACCAACTGAACCACCCAGACCAACGCCTCGTTGATTTTATTCTGGAAGTTCCTCTCTCTTCAAGCATTACTTTAATTTAATGCCGTTTAACCGCTGTGCTTATGTTTCTAACGTCCATAGGTATATATAAATAAGCTCATCGGACAAAAAGTCAGTCACTACTAGAGAACTCATTACTAGCAACATTTAATAGCGTACAATTCCGGCTTGTAGGATGAAGAGTCACCATCTCCAAGATATTTTATGTACCTTACACTATATTGACTTGAGGATCTGCAAAACATGTCAACAACAGCTGCTGTGATTCCAGCTGTGTTTGCTTTGGCTAAAAAGTGGGCGTGGCAATATAAGCGCATTAATGTGTAGTTTATCTTTTTAATGCATTAGGAATTGGAATATTGCGTTAAAATATAAGCAGAGTGAAGAAAACATCATGAATGTTCAAAAACTGACACATTCAAAAAATCGGGTCAATCCCTGTCAAATCGCACACCCGTAAAACACGACTTTTTCGTAGGAGGTTCAAAATTCTTTTTATGAGTAATAGGCATCAAATAAGGAGATCTATATTTTTTATTTCCGTATTTTTAAATGATTTGCTTTGTTATGGCTATTAGAAATCAAGCAATTTCTGCGCGCACCGTAATATAGTCACTTGTTACTCTTAGGCCATATAGAGTTGAGAGTTGGGGTTTGGCGCACTGGGAAGGGTAAATACAACACTTTTAACTTTCGATCAATCATTACTACACACAAATTTTGGACTTTTTTATGCTATATTTTGTAAAATCAAAAGTAGAATTTAAATCGATGTGCTAAAAATCTAAAAAAAAAACAAATACACACGTATTCCCTGACATTTTATCTATAAAATAAAACATTAAAAACTATGGAGCGAGTATAAGTGCATTTGCTACAATTTTTTTTCTGGAGGCCTGCAAGCACTCGCGGACGACATGAAGTGAAGATCCGTTTGTACAGCTGGATTCGCCGTTCTTGGCCTCTGGAGGAAGTAAATGTAAAGCTTGGAAGCGAGTACCAAGCCAGGTGACTGCTTCATATTCTACTCACATAACTTCTTACTAAGACAGTACAGTCCATGCAGAAAAATGTCTCCACAATGCACCTTCTTTCTGATAATCCTATAGCATCTGATACGCGGTTTTGAAAGTTTTGAATTTTTTTGAAAAAGTCTTCTGCTGTAAGGAGTTATTTGCGTTTAGCTTCTTTTTTCATGTACGCCCATACATTTGAAACAATTTATCTGTTGTGACTGCGTAATGTTTTGGTTCCTAATTTGGAACGTAGGTACAGCTGGCATAATTGATTTACGCTATGATCAATGTCTCACAAATGCACTATATTCACTCCTTATCGCAAAGATCCATATCTTCAACTGCACGCTGCACTAAAAGCACCTGTGAATTAGCAAGGACTGTCTCAGATCATGCAGACATCATTACCTTCCCCCTCGCTCCCCATGTTGTGCATGGTTTCATTCGCAGAATTATACAATATGAGCTGACGAAAGAGACAAAAGCTCTGGGTTCGCATGCAGGATTTCCAGTGAATGTCAGGGGCCAAGAACGATGGGTCCAACCATGCTTTAAAATTATACTCCTTCATTCCTTTGTTAAAAACTGAAGCTTTAGTGAAACAATTTTCTTTCGAAGAAGGAGGTAGACGAGTAGAAATTTAAAGTTTTGTGTTGTATGGAAACATTAGTTTAAAATGCATATTTTAAAAACATTTTGAAGATGCTAATAGTGTACATATAATAGTGTCAGCTAGCAGTGTTCTCCTTACTGTACTGTTGTAACGTTCGTGGAACCTCAAGCAGTGAACAGTTGCCGTAATGGAAGGTGCCAATAATTGGGCGAGGCTACGGTAGCCGTCACCGCTGCCACACTAGTCCGCTGCACTGATTTGTAAGTTACTTACAACTGAACTATTAGAGACTCCATTCTGATTTTTTCTGAGAATATTTAATAAACTTCAGTGTATTTCTAGTTTTTTTTTTTTTTTTTTTCCAGATTTTTAAGTGGTCGAGTTTGTTTTATTATCTAACTTTAACATTTTAATGGTATAAAATATAATATTAATAATTAATAACATTTTCTAATAAATACCTCACGAAATACTGCAGTTTATATTTAATTTGAGCCAAAGATCAAGTAATTTGCTTGATTACAATCGGAGGTATGATTGATCGAAGGGTGAGGAGCGCGCGATTTTTGGGACATTTCAAAAATTAATATCTACCAAAATATTTTTTTATAAAAAGAAGAAACACGGGTCAAATGTATTTTGTTCCAAAACACCCAAAAAATAATTTCAAGAAAATCTGAGATATTAAGGTCAATTTTTACCAAATTTTGTGCGATTTGACGTGGAATGACTCAATCTAAAGTTTTGACCTTACCAGTTACATACCCCTTAAGTTATTCACACAATTAGCCTAATATGAAAATTCATGAATCGATAATTGAATAAGCTGAAGGCATCACTCAGAAAAGAGGCTCTCTTAAGAAAAGAGGATACGGTTCATGTTTTTCCAGACTTGGAGCACGAATGCAGCCACGTTTAATTTTCGAATGCAGAAGATACGTCAACAGTTTTTATAAATTGATTTTCTAGTAATCTTTATAGTATATTTTAACCGAAATATGCATTTTCCTAATGCTGGAGAAGTTCTTTAACTGATAAGTTCTGATCTAGTCATTGGCGCTTCCTATGTTACTTAGATTTGTAGCCTCCCTATAGGTACTACTCGTAGGTACATTTTATATGGCTATAAAATGTTTTGTACTTGCTCTACTCCTAAGAGGCCAATGAATACAAAGAGGCCTTGACCAATACAAAGCCACAGCATTTTTGCCTATGTTCATCAAAGCTGTAATGGTCAGATTCCAAATTTATTTGTGATCCAGCTCACCCATACGATACGCTCCTCAAAGTCTTCTTAATCTGGGCCGCTATTTCTCATTTAATGTGCTAAAGTGATGGTCCTTGGGGACCTCAGAAAGTCCACTGCCTAGCGTTCTCAGTCTCTCACGTTGAGAAAATGCCAAGTATCGAAGATCGAAAACGTCTTCCGCTCGGTCATTATCTACACAAATGTTACCTATGAAAATACATTCAATTAAATTCATACTTCCCAGGAGAAACATACTCAGTCTGGCGGAACCACATCTGTGCACTGCGATTGAGAGGCACTAGTCTAAAAAATTGATTTCTGAATAGATCCAGAAAATGACTAATAGTAGGAATTTTAATGACACATTAAAGAGTATTATCGCACTTTTATCCTGAATCTATACTTCTTATTTACCTGTGAGATTGTGAATATAATCATAAGGATGAAAATTTGTAGCATAAGCCTAGTGTACAATAAAAGGAAACTTTGATATTTTTATAGCAAGGAATGCGATTCTCAGTTGAAGTCGATGGACCTACAAGAGGATACATCCTGGAGGTTTTCAACTCTCATTTTCAGCTGCCAAATCTTGGACCAATAGGTACGTTTAAGTTCAGAGTAAGCACGCACAATAGGATATTATAAAGACGCTCTTGTTTGAAATGTGTTGGGAGACATTTGCAACATTGCTTCTAGTGGCTGACGGTGTGGACAGGGACAGCCAGCTATGAAGGTGCGCTTATTTAAAGTGATTGCTTTATGTTGCTTAGCTAGCTTATAAATTATTTCATATTATCACAGTGCTCAACATAGCTTAGTAATATGTTGTTGATGTAAGGAAAAGGGCGACGCCGTGGCCGAGCGGTTAGCGCGCTCGCCTACCACCTAGGTGGCCCGGGTTCGATCCCAGGGACCCGCATATGGTATTCGTGGTGGACGAAGTGGCGTCAGGGCGGGTTTTCTCCGGGTGCTCCGGTTTCCCCCGCCATCTCGTTCCACCGGTGCTCCATCTTCATTCCTTGTGTCATCAGTGTCACCGCCTGCGGTGCCGTAGTAGTAAAAGCGGGCGTTAAACACTACAACAACAACAACAACGATGTAAGGAAAAGTAGGAAGAATGAGCTCGAATATATTTCTTAACGCCCAAAATAGTCATGACCAGTACGATGCCTGATTTTACTTTCGATTTCCAAAGAAATACTTTAATAAATATTCTGCCGCTTTTACCGTGAATTTCAATGAATAATTACAACTAAATACCTTTTGAGGTTTAATTAGCTGAACCTTACTGTTTAATAAGAACAAAGCTTTTATGCTTTCAGATGTAATCCTATGGTTTTGACGTGTAACATTAATTACTGACAAAGTGTGTCAATGTATGGGCTTTGCCTGTGCGTGCGTGCGTTCGTGCGTGCGTGCGTGCGTGTGTGTGTGTGTGTGTCTGTGTGTGCGCGTGCTTTCCAGATCCGTTCACTCGTTTTAGTAGATTCAGTCAAGATGTTGAAAATGGGACAAAAGCATTTATGTCTTTGTTCAAAAGTCTTTGATATTATTTATTTAATTTTCAATTTTAGTGCAAATTACTTAAACATTCTGCTCACAGTATTGTGGTGTCCTTGTAACGCTGAGATTATTCCATTGTCTTTAGTGAACAGTAGTATATATCCTGCAAAAAGCGAAATCTGGAGCACAAGTGGTCCTTAACCTTTGGTGTGCCTAGACAGCTAGCATCTAACTGAACTGGGTGTATACTAATATGATCATGTTCACAGCAAATTTCTATAAGATCGGCCTAAAAAGTTAGTACAAAAGCAGAAAAAACAATAATCCGTTAGTCAGTGTCTCCTTCCCATAAATCAAGGGTATAATTTACTGACAGTGTAAAGCAAAGTATGCAATAGGTTCCACATTTCCACAGAAAATTTCAACTGAAATGTAAGAATTTATCTGCATACAATTCTTGCAAGAAGACCTACATTAATGCCACAAACAGAAGCAAGAGGATTCCTGCGTTTGAACCGGACTACTGAGGAGCACTCAATGGAAGTATGGAATGTAGAAAGCAAGTTTCATTTTGTGTCCTTTAATTGCATAAAATATGTGCGACGCCTTAGAATTCTAAGTACAGTCCAGGATATTTGCTTTCTAAGGTATTATAACATGTATGGGCTTAAGGGTTCCGAGCTTAGCCGTTGCAATACCAACAGGAAGGAGGGAGGGGGGGGTGCTTTATACTTACCTTCTGTAATCTTTTAAATTCTGTCTTTTAATTTCTATTAAAGCCATGCAGTTAATAGTTTTAATCAATCACTGAATTGCGTAATAGTTTCAGAGTGTTCATTGTTGGTCTTTTTTAAGAAACAATAGAATGTCAAGGTAGTCATAAAGTACCCCGCCGTCGATATAATGTGATTCATGTAAAAAAGAAACAATTAAAGAATGTCAAATATTACCTTTATAAACATGGCCAGATATAATACCCAATTTTAAAATAAATTTGTTTTGAAAATTGATCGGGCATTTTGTTACCAGTGGTGGTCATAAAGTATCCCCCTCCCCCCTGTTATTAGTGTACTGTAACACGGTTTGGCATTCCTAGGGTTAACTTTAACGTGGAATATGGAGTAACGGGTTTTTCTAAATGTTCTACATTTTTGTTACTTCTTAATAGGCATATTGTTGTAGTTTAGGCATCTTTGTATAAAATACAAATATTTCCAAAAGATTGTGAGCCAAACACTCACAAGCCCTACAGAAGTGTAATTCTATACCGAAGATTCAGTGTAGAGTTTGAAATCCCGACTGTTTAAAAAGGTTCAGTCACTATGAGTGCCTTATGAAGTTGTATTTGAAACGTAATGTGCCCCAAAATGTCTGTTTCTCTCATAACATAGTCATTACAAACAACTACTGGCGAGTATTGCGAAAACTGAGAGACAGAAACAACCATTCATTTGAAATTGCACGTGGTTGTAATAATGTAATATAGGAAAATCCTCGGATTTTGGCGTTGAACATCCGAAATTGTTTAAGCAAATATGAACACTAAAACAAAAATATGTAGAGCGTATAAAAATTACTTTTAACCAATCGGACAGTTGACGTGACATAGCCACATGTTACTTTTGGTCTTTGAAATGTGTTAACTCCAGGAGCATTTGTTTTATTTCAAGCAGTATTGGAGTATATAATTATGCGAAATTAACACATAATTTAGTGGGTTGTTTATTTAATACAGCTACATATATGTATGTGGAAATAAGCTGCCATTTCTAAAAATATCTCAATGCAAATCATGTCATATTTTTTTCGGTATAAAAGTGCTGGTTCACTCGTACCAGGGCGTCGCTCAACAGTAAAGTACCGAAGATGTACTACATAAATGATGAACACGTAACGATAGTACAAGTAATTGGTGAGACTCCAAGAAACCTTCCAGCTGCACGAAGACTGCATCAACAACGGTTTCCCCGACATCGGTTGCTTTTAGATCATGTTTTCTGCCGTACTGTTGTTAGATTAGAGACGATGTCCTAACCCTGTTTCGCGAACACCCGCACATGAGCATAAGACAAGCCGGAGCCGTGTTAGCACTCGGCAACACTTCCAATCATCGGAGACAAAAGTGACACCTGTTCACTTGGTACAGGAGTTGTCAAAAATAATGTTCAAACCAGAACTACCTATTGCTATGCAATGATACACTATCTCCAACAGCATCCGGACTTTAAAATGTTAATAGCCCATAGTTGGTGTTTGACGTACCGTAATCGCTCACTGGAATAATGCTACATAGAACAGAACACAAAACAATAACGGAACAGAAAATTATATTATTATACCTGTGTAATAGATGCACAACATTAAGGTTCTAAAACAGAAACACTGTTACTTTCCAGCATTGTTTAAGGGATAAATTCTCTCTGCAAGCTGATTGGTAACGGCGGGGCCTGGTTTTAACTTTCTCATTCGTTTGAAATTTCCCACAGGACAGCTTCCTGGATTGATTTTAAGTGAGTATTTCTATGTGGTAATCGTTTATGGTGTCATCCTTAGTTTTCATGTGTTTTGCAGATGGCGCTGGCAAGTTTTACACAGTGCAAGAGTAGGATATTATTGCTTTGATTAAGCATTTATTAATTTCTTCCTTTTTCCTGTCTTTCCGTGCTCCATACTCATATTGCTTGCTCATAAAGACGAGCGCCATTTGACGTATACTATATGAGTTGTGTAGTATATTGTGTTGTCTCTTCAGTTGGCACTATTGGTATGTTGGTATGGTCTGAAACATGTTCCATCTTACCAACTTGTGAGCAACAAAGGCTGGTAGTTACGAAGCGACTTTCGCGTGGAGGGCCATTACCCCTCTTACGACATTTATGGGCTGACTACCACGCGCCTCGTTGCGCTCTTCGCTGTCAACAAAGCAGCAGAATCTACTGGCTAGATTTGACCCTGCTTACTTGGTTCACGAGTCAGTAAACATCTTCCTCGCTCCGGAGGTAGCGTCTTTGAGCCATGGTATTACCTTTAAAAAGGGAACAAATACGTATTTTAAATTGTTTGTATAC
Organism: Tenodera sinensis; assembly: GCA_030765045.1. Taxonomy (NCBI): domain Eukaryota; kingdom Metazoa; phylum Arthropoda; class Insecta; order Mantodea; family Mantidae; genus Tenodera; species Tenodera sinensis. The sequence continues at coordinate 127,583,059 of CM060964.1, read as the reverse complement.
TCCGAAAGTAGTCATGCTTACTATTCTTCAAGGTACAATGAAATATCTTGTCCAGCGATATCCAACACTTGTGAAAGAGGGGATGCTAGTTTTACCTCCTTCCATTATACGTGGACTTTGTGCCTCTGTAATCCCAGACGTGCATTGTGTTACAGTGACGGGTTGGTTACTTGTGCGTTGAATTTGATTTGCGAAAGCACTTTCAAATCGTATGCGATAAACATCTGATCTGTTAATTAGTGACTTCTTTGGCACCGCTTAGGTTTAAGAAGTCTATCAATATTTGGCGACCAAGTCGAAGTGCATAGCCTTAGAATATCCAAGTGATCGCCGCATAACATATTGCGATACAGACTTTTAATTTAGTTAAATTTGGAGAAACTGTTCGCAAATATTTGTAGAGCTATATCACTCTTATACACACTATTTTTGCAAATGCTTATTTTTCTCCCTACTTCATTTGCAAAAAGTATGATATTGCTAATTTTCTTGTAGGTGCAAGTGGAATATGGGAATACAGTAGGCTTTAAGAGGTAGTGAAATGTTTTAAGAACTGGTTGCTATGTGCTGACTTTGAAATTCCATTCTCTTTGGAAGGCCAAGAGATGAAAAACGAATAACATATTCCTATTTGAAAAGAGTGTAAGTATTGGAAAATTCAAACAAATAAGAAAGAGTATTTTGGAAATGGTTCACTCAAAAGAAAAATGAAGTATTTGACTTAAATTATGTGTTTTAACGAGATCTACATTTTTTATTTAGTAAGCTTTTGTCTGTCTCTTACGGTTTACCATTTATGCAAAAATCATCCAGAATCAAGAGGTCTTCTGCGAAAATCAAGCTATGACAGAAACGACCATGGAATCGCCCGTTTGTGTCCTTCACTGGATACTGACTATCCCTCCGACTGAGGAGTGATGTGGGGTATAGCCGCTCACTATGTAAGGTTCTCTAAAGAGAGAAGGTTGGACATTCCTGGTCTTGCCTAACAACAGAAAACCGCTGAAGTAGAAGGAAGCGACTAGAAATTTTAAGTTTTTAACACTATTTATTACTACTTGTTCAATGGATCCATGCCACTTCAAATCTGACTCTAAGTAGTTTCATCCCCACATAATTAGATGAGGTGACCGCCGGAAAGTGAGTTGATTATCCGATGAATTGAAAGTTATATATCCAGTCACATTTCTTCCTTTGCCCACCTCATTGCTCATTGTGGGAGGAAAAAAAACAAAAAAGAAAAGAAAAAAAAAAAAAACAATAGAAGCTAGATACCTGAGCGCCGAATTGTTTGTTCATACAATTTTAGCAAATCATTTCAGACATTCGTTCAACCATAAAAGAATATGGCAGAATGGTGCAGCGAATTTAAGCTCCACATATAAGGATACCATCAAAAGCATGAACCACTATCGTATTTAGCGACAAACCAAAAGTATGTGCCTTCCTTGAAACATAATGTTAAATATGAATTTTTCTTAAGGTACTACTGATAAAGCTGTCCGGTCTGTATTCTTGAGCGTTATATCCTTAAAATCCTATCCGTTCTTACATCATTTTGGGCGTTCTCATATTGATGTTTGTACCATATTAACAGGTGTGAAAAAGAAGTTAAGAAGTAAACAGAAATTTCATAAATAGTCAAATCAATTTTATACTTTAATGAAGAATATGTAAATTATAACGAAAGAAGGGGATGTGAGCATGGCATTATAGAAACCATTGAATTTGATTATACGCAAAATGTCCCCTAATCTCGTATACCCATTACATGTTTTATGTCAGACGGCTCAGGTTTTGAAATCTTCATTTTTCCATACTTCGGGATATACTCTTTCAATATTTTCGTTAAGCACACCGCCGTAGATAGGCTCCGTGATGGATAAATTTTCAGGAACTTACTGAAACTTCGGTTAGTACAAATATCCATTTAAACCCGAACCTGCTTCACGGCATCTCGCCATGCGTATCCACGCATACGAGTTCATTCGGTGCATCCCGTATTATTACTTGTGGTTCGGTATCATATCGCACATTTGGTAATGAATTTGCCTTTAAACACGTGTCGCAATTCGAAACTATTGTTCTAACCTTTTGATGAAGATTTTTAACGTAAAAACACTCCGCTACATTCAGGGCTGTCCTCCCACTACCTGCATGCATGAGGGCCCCGTGATCTTTTTTAAATTAACGTCCTCCAACGTAATGTCATATCAGACGGTGAATGAATGAAACGGGTGAAATGATACTCAAATGAGTCCGAGGTTCATGAAGCTCTAAGTTACCTGACATTCGTCTTCTGAGAATAAGGGAAAACCTCGAAAAAAAACCTTACCCGGATAACTTGCCCTAAGCGAGATTCGAACTCGCGACCTTAGGACCATGTAATTTTTATGTTATTTCTGCGTCCTACGGTTCTCGGCGTATTTTCATTTAATTCCGGCGTTTTCTCTAGCATTAAATTCAAATCTTCTTCCTCCTTTTGCCAATCTGCTATTTGCTTTAGATATTTTGCTAATTTCTTGTTGCCAGAAAAATATAATTTCATTAACGTAACTTCTTGATACGGTCTATCGCTGTTTTCTGGCAACCGATTTATTTTCTTTGGTCTGGAGAGCATATCGCTAAAGATGAGAATCTTTCCGGGTATGTGCCTCATTTGGACATCCTAAGACATTATCTCATGAATATATCGCAATATTCTGGTACTAGTCAGCTTACACGGTTTAATGAAGGATAAACTGACATGGTCGGTTTGCACATAGATTCTTCTACTGAAAATATATTGCTGGAATTTCTTAATCGAGAAATAAATGGCCCCTACTCCCAATTCTGTAATGAATTTGTTTGCCTCACTTTTGGTTAAAGCCCTTACTGCTGTAGTTACGTGCTTTGATGTTCGTCAACCTGAAGTAGTATTGCCCCATACGCAAGAACAGAGGCATCAGTCATTATGTGATAATCTAAGTCATCCCTCGGTCTCTCTAAGAGTATGGAATTTGCCAACAGTCCCTTGAAGCTTGTTCTTCCTTGTCTGTCCACTTCTATTTTTTGTCCTTCCTTAGCAGCTCCTGTGGGGGAGTATCTTCTTTAGCGTAATTGATTAGAAGTTTTGCTTGGTATTGAAATATACCTAGGAGGCGTTGTAACTGCTTTACGTGCTTAGGGCTAGGGATTTTCAAAATGCTTTCCACCTTATCGGGGTGTGGTCTAACACCCTCCGCCGAAAAATATATCCTAAAAATTCTACTTCCTTAATTAAACATTGTGATTTCTTGTGATTAATAGTCATGCCGTTCTCCATAAATTTTCTTAGAATATAATTTATGTGTGCCTAATGCGAATCAAAATCTTCATTGAAAATTAATGTCATCCACGTATTGTATCGCAAAATCTTTGATAGTCTCTCCAAACATAGCATGAATTGCCCTAAGTAAGGCTGAGCTACTCGTCGATAGACCTTGCGGCAAGTCCTGAAGGAATACGACTTTCCATTATCCAAAAAGGCCGTGTAATGCCTCACCTTTTAATTCAATGGTATTTGCCAGAAAGCTGACACTAAATCGATATTAGAAAAATATTTTCCTTTATTTAATCGAGATATTAGCGTTTCTATCCCTTCAGATCCGAAATCGTCGGGCACTATGTATGAATTTAACTTCCTCGCGTCTATGGTCATGCGCAGTTTGTCCGGTTTCCTATACGCCCAACATAGAGCATTTGAGTATGGAGAATTGCTCAATTCTATAATTCCTCGTTTGTACACTTTATCAATTACTTCGTCTGGTTTGTTTTCTATTTGTGATTGGTATGTTCCTACATTTATGGGAGAATGGGCGAATGCCCTGAACTTTCAAATCGCAGGTTTAAACTTTACACAGCTCTGGTTTGTCCGAGAAGATCGCTTGGTTTTTCAAAAGTACCCGCAGTAGGTTCTACCGTTCCTCCGACAACACATTAGCGCTTTGTTTGCCTTTTGTTGCAGAATCTGGTCTGGTTCGACATTCTTTCGGTCAGCTAGCCTGTTCCTCTCTTGTCAGCTTGAGGTCGTATATGTTTCATTTGGCTTTGTTATGGTCATCCCGGTGTCATTGACCCACCGATTATCGACATTCACTTCGTTTTCTTTATCGGCCATCTTTTTACTTTCAGATTCATATGCTTATTCTTCGTCTTCATCATATCCGTATGCATATATACTATTTTCATTTTCTGGAACGCTTCTTAACTCTGAAATGACACAATTTTCGCCTAACCTCAAATTTTCTATGAAAAAATGCTCATCCTGCAACGGTATCTCTGGTTGCGCTCGATCTTTCGGTCCTTGGTTCGCTCTGTTACTAAAGGGTTATATTTTCTCTCCATTCTCCACCTGTATCGTAAGCCTTCTGGTTTCAAATTTTGCAATCGCATTCCACAAATCTGAAATGTCCATCCCCAAAATTAAGTCATGCACTAGACGCGGAATAACAAGGAATATTGCTTCAATTTTTTGTTTCGAACTTCGATATCGAGCATGACCAGGAATTTAACCCGTTCATTCTTTCCAACGGCCACATTATAAAATGTATTCTCTACCTTACTTTATTATATACCAAATAACGATAATAATTATTCTCGCTAGAAACTTACGCGTTAGCTCCCGTGTCAATCATGGCTTCCCTTAGTCCTGTACATTACCGGAATTCGACGAAAGGGAATTCTGTTATGATTTCTATTTTTTTTTTTTTTTTTTTTTTTTTTTAACTTTCGCTGCCTCCTTTATGTTCGTCGGCATCACTTTGTGTTACATTTTGTGTATTTCCACCGCAAACGTGAGTGGCCTGGTATAACTTGTACCTACCTGCGACAGTTCAGGGACCTTTACTCGAACCTCGTAAAGGCTTTTTTTTAATTTATTTAGATCGATCAGCAGTAAATATATGCTCTACAGATCTGGTAGAACCAAAATAAAAATCATAGTAACATAAGAGTAACATTGTAGAGGTAGGGCAGTGGGCCCCCTCTGAACTAATACAAATGTGATACAGGCTGTGATGGTGAGAATTTACACATTACAAAGATAGTAGAAAAGCAGAGGTGGAGCAGTAGATTAGTCAGAGCTAGAAGTGTCATCACTAAGAAGCAGATCCTGTGGAAGTCGTCGCTTCAGTCTGTTGGCCGGCGACTTCGGACGCCGATGTTGTACGTCACAGCTCCTGGAACGTGGCGTAGATTGGAGAAGAACCGTCGGGCGAGCTGTCGGATGAAATGATGGAGAGGAAGAAGGCCCAGATCGTGATGGAGCTGCTGGCTGCGTACAAACCAAGGAGTATTGGTGGCGATTCGCAGGAATCGGTTCTGGACGACCTGTAGACGCCGTAGGTGACACATACTGGCAGCCCCCCATACCTGGCAGGCATAAGTAATGAGAGGACGAACAAGAGATTTGTATAGGAGCAGTGAAGATTCCAAACCAAGTGAGGTGTGTTTGTGGAGCAAAGACGAAAGTTTAGAAAGACGAGCCGATGCCAGGGTAATGTTGCGGTCTATATGAGGCTTCCACGTGAGCCGAGTGTCCAATAATATCCCAAGGTACCTGACTGGTGTAGAAGAGGAGAGCCACGACACATGAGTATTCAGAAGACGTATAGGCGGTGGTGAATTATAGCGGCGTAGAGTAAAAATCTTGGCTTCCGTTTTCTGAGTGTCAATGGTAATACACCAAGTGCGAAACCAAGTTGTGAGGCGATCAAGAGAGATCTGTAATGTGTTGATAGCGGAATGGAGTCTAGAGTGAGGATAATATAACACGGTATCGTCAGCATACAGGGCAATTGAGGTTGGAGCTAGATCGGGAATATCAGAGGTATAAATACTAAAGAGCGTGGGTGCTAGTATAGAACCTTGGGGGACTCCTGCTGAAATAGGATACTTAAGGGAAAGAGTACCTCCAATGCGTACTGCAAAAGTGCGACCGGTGAGAAAGCTGGTAATAATGTGTACCAAATAGTCCGGAAGACCAGTGCGATAAAGTTTAAGTAGCAAGTCAGAATGCCACACTTTATCAAACGCCTGCGCCACATCAAGGAAAAGAGCTGGGGTATATTGGCGATGCTCGAAGCCGCGAACAACGTGTTGAGTTAACCTCAGTAACTGGTGAGTAGTAGAGTGTTTCGGGCGAAATCCGAATTGAAACGAGGGAATGATGTGAGCATTGGTGAGGTACTGCACTAGACGGCGATGGATGACCTTCTCAAAGAGTTTGGCCAATGTGGGCAGAAGACTGATAGGACGATAGCTGCTTGGCAGATGCTTAGGCTTATTGGGTTTGTGGAACACAATGATATGAGCAAATGTCCACGTGGAAGGGAAGTAGCCAATTTGAAGACAGAAATTCAGTATAGAAGAGAGATAGGCAAGCGCTTTCTTGGTGAGATGTTTCAAGACTATGTTGGGCAGAAGATCGTGCCCAGGCGATTTCTTGTTAGGAAGGCAGCGAATCAGATGAAAGAGTTCCCGAGGACTAGTGAAGGAGATTCGTGATTGAACTGACGTTGGGCACCTAGTTCATTTTCTATAGTTGCGGCGCTTGGAGATATGGTGTGAAGAGCAAAAGTTTGTTCGTAATGTGCAGCCAAGATTTCACACTTTGCTGCGACGTCCGTGACAAGATTGTTCCCATCGGAGAGTACAGGAATCACAGTAGGTTCACGAAGAATCCGGCTGGTGGCATCCCACAAGGTGTGGTCGTGCGAAGACATAGTCGCCACATGGCGTTGATAAGTTTGTAGACGGTGACGCTCTAGTTCAACCTTTACAAGACGTATCAAATTGTTGAGTCGTCTACGTAACCAAGGTTGCCGTTCTCGTTGCCATCGCCGACGAATAGCATTTTTCTCCCGAATAAGACGCAGAATGGATATTGGCAATGAATGTGGAGAGTTCCGCCATAGAGAGTGTGACGTAGAAAGCCGTACACAGTTACACAGGGTAGCAGTGAAATGTGCTACCGCGGCGTCAATATCAGTAGTAGTTGCTAGTTGATAAGAGGAGGTTAAGGCATTATCTAACTGAGATTGAAAAGCGTCCCAGTTCACAATACCAGTGATGAGGCGAGGAAAGGAAGTCAGCAAGGTAGGCGAGAGTTGAAAGGTAATCACAACAGGACAATGATCGGAATCAAGTTCTGCTAAAGCGGTGACATAAGTTGGGAGAGGAAGATTCCTCTGAAGACCAATATCAAGGATATCAGGAGCGTGCATGGGATTGCTAGGATAATAAGTGGGATCCGATGGAGCGGAAATAGAAAGCCCATTGGTATTTAAAACATTGAAAAGAAGACGACCATTGGGATTGGTAGACCTACACCCCCATGAAGAATGTTTGCAATTCAGATCGCCCAAAAGGAGAGTGCTGCAGTCAGGAGGGAATAGTAACGAGAGATGTGTAGTATTAAGCCGGCGATTAGGAGGTTTATAAGCACAGATAATAATGACATTAGTACCATCCGTGGTGGAGAGTTTAAGGCCTGTCACTTCAAGTGCAGGGATAGTGGGTAGAAAGATTGCACTGTGAGTAAGTGTGCGTCTGATGAGGATGGCAACACCTCCGGAAGCCGTTTCAGCTACACGATTCTGGCGATAGATTTTGTAGCCAGGAACTGTGAAGGTCTCGTTCGGTAGAAAATGCGTTTCAGTGACGCAGGCAATATCGATATTGTGCATTGTGAGAAAAGCAACGAAAGATGCGCGTTTGGCACGGAGACCGTTAGCGTTCCAGTTAAGGAGGGTTAACTTTTTAAGATTAATGATATCACGGGTTGCCATTGGGAATTAAAGAAATAATAAGAGAACTAAGTAGCGGTGGAAGTTGTGGTAAAATGGGGGTAAGCAGAGTCCGGAAGTAAGAGAATAACTGAGAGAGCAAATCAGAGAAAAGAGTCAGTAAGGGCGTCGAAGAAGAATCCCTGGGTGGGGCAGCGGAAGAACTATCCGGTGAAAAAGGAGAAGTGGAAGACGTCGTTTGAGAATAAGTCCTCGGCTGCGCACCAGGAACGGTCGTTGGGTGGAAGGCTGATGGATGCTGAGACGGACGTGGCTGCTGTGGACGTCGTTCGGATGCAGGCGATGTGCGCGGCATCGAAGGTGAAGATGTTGATGAGAAGCTGGGTTGCTGAGATCGGCGAGAGAGTCTTGCTTTCAGCGCCACATAGTAAGGACAGCCGCGATAATTAGCTGGGTGATCTTGCTCACAGTTAACGCACTTAGCTGGTGTGGTGGAAGGTTTAGCGCAGTCTGAATAATGGTGTGCGCCTAAACATCTGACACATCGAGGTTCCAGCTTGCAATAGTTTTTGGTATGTCCAAAGTTTTGGCAGCGAGTGCACTGTGGTAGATCACTGGTACGGCGGCGATGTTCGACCTTCACAACATTATATAGCAGCCGGGTAAGATTCAGAATGTTTTTACCCTCATCGTTGTTTTTAAGTTCTACAGCACACAAAGGTAGTGGGTTCCTGTTTCTGCCAAGCAAACGTGTGACCTTTTGAACAGGATAGTTCAGAGCACAAAGTTCATCGTACACTTCCTGGTCATTTAGGGGGCAAGGAAGATTGCGAATGACAACGGAGAAGAGTTTATCAGCTGGATTTCTAAAGATATAATATGCTTGATTGATTGAGGTGAAGTAAGATGTAAGAGAACGGAAATCAGAAGAAGTGGTGGCATAAATTTTTAGAATCGAACCTCGGAGCTCAGTGTGAAAATCCGATTTAACACACGTTTTGACATCCTTCAAGAACAATTGGTAATTGTGAATATCACGGAGACAGATAGGGGGAATTTTCTCTTTAGGAGCAAGAGACGGTGAATCTGTAATGTCTAGGTCGGGAGTATCACCTAAAGCCTGGAAGCGGTTCGAAGTGGGTACTGCATAAGCATAACGGGGCGTGTTAGGCGATATAGAAGCTGGCGCAAGACAGAGCCGCTTGCTAGAACTGGCTGAGGGAGCTTGTGCAGGGCGCACATTGTGTGCCCCATTAGACTGGTCCGGTGTGGTACTGTACTCCATATTATCGTCGTCTTGAACAGAATTGGTATATGTGTGCGTTATGGGGGTTGCTGTCAACTGTGAAGGCCAAAGAATAGGTATACTCACTGTGATGTTGGTTGTTGTTGCAGAAGTGTTCACTAACGCTTGTTGTGAGGATAATGCAGGTTGTTGATGTGGAGATATTGCAGAGCTGTGATCTCCAGGAGTGAAGTTAGTGTGAGCTTGTGGAGTAGAATCATTATTGTAGATTGTAAGTAATGCAGAGCTGACAAGGTGGCCGGTAGCTTCCGACTGGTGAGCCATTGTAGAAAAGATAAAATGTAGTGGTAAATACTCCACTACACGCACTAATCACAGTCAGAATCACCGTATGTAATAGCACTATTTGCAGTGAAACAAAGAATACACTGGCGTAGCACTCGTAAACACACAGAGAGGCAGGCTGACACACACGTCCACCCCGCTGGGCTGCCAGCTTGGAACTCCCTCGTAAAGGCTGAAGCTTAGTTTCCCGATAGTTCGGGTCCTATGGGGGCACTTGTAACTGATTCTGACCACCACTTTGAATTTCTATTGAGTAATTATCTCAACCTTCCCTGTTAGACCCCTCTTGGTTACTTATTCCTTGGGCCCCTTTGAAGCCAGTGCCTCTCACCAAAGCGGCCCGGGTTCGATCCCAGGCAACCGCTTGTGGGATTTGTGGTGGACGAAGTGGCGCTGGGGCGGGTTTCCTTCGGGTTCTCCGGTTTCCCCCGCCATCTCATTCCACCGGTGCTCCATCTTCATTCCATTTATCATCAGTATCACCGTCTGCGGTGCCATATGTAGTAAAAGTGGGAGTTAAGCACTACAAAAAAACATTGCCTTGTGAAGTTACGGTCTCGACCATATTCTCTGAACCTTAATCCTCTGCCTCTAAAGCCTGGTCTCCCACATAGCATAATATTCACATGCGCATTTCGTCAAGGCGGATTAGCCCTAACTCTGTCTTCCCGTCTATGCCTAATTTTCCTGTTCACCCCAAAATTTCCATTTCCTTCAAATCTAGGCGTGTCATTTTGATACATATTTCGAGCCTGGTTCCGCCGATGGTTTGAAGATCTTGGGTTTCCTGCCCGCGCCCTACTTCAAAATTCCGGTTCCCGTCGTAAGCACACATATTTCTACCATGGGAAAATTTCTGAAATCTTCACCCATGGTCATGAATATTGCCCTTAAAAGCGGAGATCAATTGTGTAAATTGCACAAACGTGGTTGGTTTCGCCGCTATAAAATGATTGCGTATATTTTCAGGAAAGTGTCCGCTAACTCAGCTTATCAGCTCGTGTTCAGAAATCGGCGGCTCAATTAATTTACTTCGTTGAGCCAATTGTAAAAAGTGATCCATCATACTCACTCGAGACCGCATGTCATATTCACCATTGTTGAGTTCTAAGCGTACTTTACTTTGTTGTGTTATTCCTCAATATCTAGCCATAAATGCGCGCTTGAATGTCTCGTAATCGGTGTCTTCGCCGAGCGTCAGCCTCAACCAATTAAGAGCACGCCCCTTTAGCCATTTCCTAACTGCAATCATTTTTACCTGGTTTGGAATTCATTTTACGTTAAAATATTCATCTAGCTCCCATAGAAACTGTCTAGGATTGTCATCCGACTCCTCGTGAAAAATAGGGTAACTTAACTCATTAATCAGATGATTTGTAGCATATTGCGCATCCACCGAACCTGGAATAGCTTGACCAACTGGCACATTTTCAAAAATTGCGTTCGTCGAAACCGGTGCTTCCGCGCGGGGAGACTGGCCTCCAAACGTTTCACATTGACTTCTACCATTATCTTGCTTGCTTAAACTTAATGTTCTAGGCTTTTCTACTTCAAGCTTACCCAAGGCTTATTTCTTTGATTTCTTTATCAGTATTTTCTGATAACTGCGCTAATTTAGCCTTGCTACACACCTGATATGCACTGTTAGACAATGTGATAGTTTTTAGAATATTAATTGCCTCTGTGTAGTTCTCATTTAACTTATTTATTTCCTTATGTACGATCTTCAATTCGTCATGTACTCTATTATCCAATTCCTCCTCCTTTTCGTTTGTGTTTTTTGAACTGCTCGCAGCTCAGATGTTAGCTGAGCTTCACAGTCCTTTTGTCTTCGTTTTAGATATCCTAATCCAGGAGATATTTACCTGTTCCCTTACTTAGCTCAGTTCTTCCCTAGTAGCGGCAGCTTAGTTTCTAATTCTATTCCAAACTATTCCTGCCTAGCCTGTACGATTCGGATTTCTGCTTTTATACTCTCCTGCATTTGCTCATTATTAAAGGGGCGACGAGTTTATTAAAGGGTTTGGTGAACCACTCACTTTGTTATTCCTACCAATGCGGCAGGGAATGGCGTGGTTTGTCACTTCTCCAACGGATCAGAGGTGAACATCAACGACTCTTTTAATTTTTTTTATATCTCTGGTGCAGTACGGGTCAATGAGTATATCAATTAATCACTACACTAGAATAACCTTAAAGTATTGAATTTATTTAAACTTTTAAATGAACATTCAGTCTATTATCACAAATTATGTAGTCATATGGCTTGGCGCCTTTTCAAATCTCACTAACGGTTCGGCATGCACGGATTACACATTTTTATAAGTCAATTACGCGGAAATACTACCTCAAAAGGCCGGAGGCGTGCGCCTTTTTCCATAGGTATACCGCACATGGATCTTACTGTCATCTCTCGCGCAAGTAAACAACTGCAGGTAGGTACAGCCTGACCATGAAAGCCACCACACTGCAGACAACCTACAAGCGTCATATGAACACTAAAGAACACAATCACACAACGTCTGCAACTCACTGCGTTAAGAAACAAGAGTCTCGCTATACAACACCTTGACCTTGCGTCTCCATACACTTGCATGGCAATGCTTCACCAGTTTGCTGAGTACTACGTTACGTTGTTTTCGACTCATGGTCCTGGTGGAAGCTGTTTCCACATTTGATGGTCGTGATGTACATCTTAGGTCATTCATACCCTGCGTCCAGCTAACCTGTATCGCATGCGAGCGCACATCCCTCCGGCCTTTTCTCATTATTATTATTTTGCATACTTTCCTGCATCTGCTCATTTTTCTTTTGCATGCTTTCCCGAATCTGCTCATTTTTTGTACACTTTCCTTGCATCTGCTCATTATTCTATTGAGTACCTTCCTGCATCCGCTTTTTCTATTTCTCACTTTCCTGCCTCTGCTCATTATTCTTTTGAATACTCTCCTGTATCCGCTCATTATTCTTTTGAATACTTCTCTGTATCTGCTCAATATTCTTTTGAATAATTTCTTGCATCTACTCAATATTCTTTTGCATACTTTCCTGCATCTGCTCATTATTCTTTAGAATATTTTCCTCTGTCTCCTCACTATTCTCTTACACCCTTTCCTTCATCTGCTCATTATTCGTTTGAATACATCCCTGCATCTGCTCATTATTGGTTTGAATACTTTCCTTCATCTGCTCATTATTAATTTAAATACTTTCCTGTATCTGCTCATTACTCTTTTGCATACTTTCCTGCATCTAACCTAAACTAAACCCCGGCGCGACAGCCCAAAAGGGGCCAAGACCTACCGCCCAGCCGCTGCGTCCCCCACCTCTGCCCACTACAGGCGTCATTGGTGAGGTGCAGTATTGGAGGGTGGGACGTGGTCAGCGCCCCGAGCCCCCCCGGCCGGTTATGCGGTCTTCTAGACCTGGGGCCGCTACTTCTCTATCAAGTAGCTCCTCAATTGTTCCCTCCGGGACCTAACGAGCCTGAGTGCACCCCGTGCCAGACCTCCCAGAGGGGATAAAATCCCCATGCTCGTACCGGGGATCGAACCCGGGTCCTCCGCGCCAGAGGCAAGCGCGCTACCAACTGCGCTACCAACTGCATCTACTCATTATTAATTTGAATACTTTCCTGTATCTGCTCATCACTCTTTTGCATGCTATCCTTCATCTGCTCATTATTAATTTGAATCCTTTCCAGTATCTGCTCATTACTCTTTTGCATACTATCCTTCATCTCCTCATTATTAATTTGAATCCTTTCCTGCATCTGCTCATTATTCTTTTGAATCCTTTCCAGCATCTGCTCATTAATCTTTTGAATGCCCTCCTGCATCTCCTCATTATTGTTTTGAATACCTTCCTCTATCTGCTCATTATTCTTTTGAGTACTTTCTCGTATCTGCTCATTATTGTTTTGAGTGCCTTCCTGTATCTGCTCATTATTCTTTTGAATACCTTCGTGCTTCTGCTCATTCTTTTGAATACTTTCCTGTACCCACTCATTATTCTTTTGAGCACTTTCGCGCATCTGCTGATTATTCTTTCGAATACGTTCCTGTATCTGCTCAGTATTCTTTTGAGTGCATTCCTGTTTCTGCTCATTATTCTTTTGAGTACTTTCCTGGAACCGCTCATTATTCTTTTGAGCTCTTTCCTGCACCTGCTCATTATTCTTTCGAATACGTTCCTGTGTCTGCTCATTATTCTTTTGAGTACGTTCCTGTTTCTGCTCATTATTCCTTGAATACTTTCCCACATCTGCTCATTATTCTTTAGAATGTTTTCCTGTGTCTCTTCATTGTTCTCTTATATACTTTCCTTCATCTACTCATTATTGTTTTGAATACTATCCTGCTTCTGCTCATTATTCCTTTGAGCACTTTCCTGCGTCTGCTCATTATTGTTTTGAGTACTTTCTGGTATCTGCTCATTATTCTTTTGAGTACTTTCCTCCATGTGCTCATTATTCGTTTGAATGCTTTCCTGCATCTGTTCATTATTCTTTTACACACTTTAGTGCATCTATTCATTATTCTTTTGAGTACTTCCCTGCATCTCCTCATTATTCTTTTGAGTATTTTCCTGCATCTGCTCATTATTCTTTGAACACACTTTTCTGCATCAGCTCATTATTCTTTTGAGTTCTTTCCTGCATCTTCTCATTATTCTTTTACACACTTTCCTGCATCTGCTCATTATTCCTTTGAATACTTTCTTATATCTGCTCATTATTGTTTTTAGTAGTTTCCTTTATCAGCTCAATATTCTTTTGTGTACTTTCCTGCGTCTGCCCATTACTCTTTTGAGTACTTTCCTGTATCTGCGCATTATTCTTTTGAATACCTTGCTACATCTGCTCTTTTTTCTTTTAAATATTGTCTTGTATTTCCTCGTTATTCTTTTGCACACTTTCCTGCATCTGCTCATTATTCCTTTGAATGCTTTCCTGTATCTTTGATTATGTTTTGAATATTTTCCTGTATTTCCTCGTTGTTCTTTTGCACACCTTCCTGCATCTGCTCATTATTCTTTTGAATACTTCCCTGCATCTGTTCGTTATTCTTTAGAATATTTTCCTGTATTGCTCCTTATTCTTTTGCCACACTTTCCTGCATATGCTCATTATTCTTTTTGAATACGTTTCTGTATTTTCCCATTATGATTATGCTTTTTTTAGCAAGTGTTCCATTATTGCCACGAAATTTATTTCACTGTCTTACAGTTACTCTAGTGTTAGCAACACCATTGTCTACTTTGGGTTCTTCTCTTTTCGCTATTCTAGTTACCTCTCCCACCAATTTCTCCGTTCTCGGGCTCCTGCACTATAGTTTCATTCTCCCCTGAACTTATGTAGTTGTCTAACTACATGCTGCCATTAGCTGTGTCTGAGCTATCACATACCTCCATTTTGAATAACCCGACAACCTTTCCGCTTCATAAGTACATTCAACCTACTCGCATAAAATATTTCAACCGTCTTACTTGTATTTTCCGGGGTGGTTATTTCTCCCTGATGAGTTGCGTCGTCCTCCGTGGTATAGCTGCGCAGTGGTTCAGGCGTCCCACACACCGGGCTGGTATCCTGCGACGTTAGTGCCGTCGGCATAGCGTCGAACCGTCGTTGGTCTACTTCTAGATTCTAGGCATCCCGTGAGCACTACTCTGGTGTCCCGTTGCTGTCCTCTACGAGGTAAACTCTTCCTTCCTCAGATGGGTGTCGGTTACAGGGGTGTCTCGGTTTCGTCATCATTCCTTCTGGTGTCGGTTGCATCTGGGCCCCACGTTGGGCGCCATTTTTATGACGGCGGCGGGCGTTGTCGTCGTTCCTCGGCTGCTCGGCCGACTTAGCGTCGACCACACATACTGTCGATATAGGAATGTAGGGAAACAGGCTAGCTCAATCTCAAGGTACTAATGGAGGTCACGGGGGACCTTCGGGTGTCCAACAAGGAAAACGACACTATTCTCTGTACTATACTTTTACTTTATTTTCATTACCATGACAATTGTCCAAAGTGTGCCAGAATTCTCGGAGAACAATCTGCGCGACCATATAGAATTTCATGTCCTTTGCAACTGGTATTTCCCTGATGTAACTCTAATTCCCTATGTCCCTAATTTCCGCGCTGCGCATTCGCGGAGAGATATTATCACATATGTTCGTCTGCTCCATCCAAGTCACCCCGTTGAAGTCCTGAAATTCCCTCCTGCGTTTCTCGATCTTTCCTTCTGGACAGTGGCGGCTCGTGACTTGTCGCAGTGGGTGTGCAGTACATTACATCCTTTCCACCTTTACTCCCTTTGTTTCTCTAACACACACCACACAATTCTAATTCTAAATTCATATGGGGAATTGAACTCTTATGCTTAGCTATTTTTTTTTAAATTACCAATATCACAAGAACTATTATTTGTCCAGACACCGTTTCTCTCACTCACAACCAATAAGCTTCTCTTATAAGAATAAACCCGAAAGATTTATTTCCTTTAGCTTCGCCATGTTATTCATTTCCACACTTTGATAGATTCAAATTTCCCGCTATGAGCAGACACAATTGCATGCAATTTGGTGCCAGAAGCACAAACATAACAAACAGTAATAAACACAGTAACAAAATAACTATTTCAAACTGAAGTATTGGCCTTAGTAAATTACGACATGAAGAGTAATTATATGCATTTATAATCCCTTAATAAGTCTAGATATAATTGTGTTTATGCCATTAATATAATATAGAAGATGGCTACATTATATTTAGAACCGTCACGTTGGTTACCTAGTAGCAAGGAGGAGAAAGAGCCTAGTAGGTTCTGCTAAACAACGGGAGGGAAATGCTGCTCGTAGCAAGGAAAACAGAGGGACTTGTACGAGTAGTGCGCTTGCGCGGTAAGAATCGCATGTGTTGGCATTGTCGATTATGCTGCCTTAACTCACCGTACTCTTAAATGCAAGCTTTGCACCACTCCCTGCGTACCCCTCGCCTAAAAGCTACCTTCGCCAGTCGCAAAATCGGGTTTATGCGTCTCAGCTTGTTTGACTGAATGAGCGACATTTAGTAAAGAGGGCGCGGGAAAATTAAACGAGCAAGTTTATATATGGTACAAGAAATTTGGACATTCGACTTTCTCATATGCATTTCTATACACATTCGCATGCGGAAAAATTTAGCGGGTGTGCAGTTGCGAGTATGCGATCACCCAGGAACCGCCACTGCTTCTGGACCACACAAACTCCTAACCTTTTAGTTTTGAAAACATTCCACTCTCGTTAAAATTAACGACTTATGGGAGAAAGATTCCTTCGAAACGTCCATTTCAAGAATCCTGGCTGTTCATGTTTGAGTATATTGTTTTCGAGAGAGCTTTCCATTACAATTCATGTTTTATAGTTTTTTATAACAGAATAATGAATTAATAAAGTTTGATTGCAAAGTTCCAACATGCACCCCCCTGAACGAAGGTGTGCTGATGCCCATGTTTCTGGTGCTTTCTGTGGTAAGAATGGGCATTAAACACTACTAAAAAGAAAATGGAAATAAGTAAGGTTAAGGCATCCTGTGAGCATGTAAATCTCCGATGGACGAGAAGGCTGGGTTACCATCGTGAATGCACCAAATGCACTCGAATACTTCCGAATCTTAATGTCAAATCCACCCAATATATATTGAAACATTCCATTGTGGACATATTTAATTCCATTTCAGATTCCTTCAGACAGCTTTGTATACCATTTATGTCTGATTAATTAGCATGGTCAGCGTAGCACCAGATTTCTGGTCGTTTTAATAACACTTACGTTTAAAGTATTAAAATTAAAATCTTCGTGTTAGTGCACTCATAATTACTATGATTATCAAGTGCTTCTTCAAACATTGTACGATTGTATTAAATTGTATTGTTTTCAAAAATTTAGGTAAAAGTTCATTTTCTGTTTTTATTAAAAATCAGAATGTTGACTTGAATGTTCTTAATCTTCTCTAAACAGTTATTTGAGTTTGTTACTTAACCCTAGCATTACCAAGCCTTATTTCACAACTTAGATCACTGGGAGAAGGGGGGGGGGGGTGCTTCATGACCACCACTAGTAACACAGTGTCTGACCAATTTTTAAAACAAATTTATTTTAAAATGGGGTATTATATTTTCCCATGTTTATAAATATAATATTTAACACTGCTTTAACTATTACTTCTGTTCTTTTTGCATGAATTAGGTACATTAGATATTATGCCAATCCTTATTACAGAGCTTATACTACCAATGGAGGTGACCACCACTGCTAACAAGATATCTCAGCAAATTTAGAACAAATTTACTTTAAAATTGGGTATTATAGCTTGTTATGTTTATAAAGATAATATTCAACACTGTTTAACTATTCCTTTTCTATTTTTATATGAATCACATTATACCAACGGGGCAATACTTTATGACCTCCTTGACATTTCTTTGTTTCTCAGAAAGGCCAACAGTGAAAAATTTGAAACAAGTATGCAATTCAGTAGTAGAGACAATGATTTCCAATATCTATTAACTGTATGCCTTTAATCAAAAAATTAAAAGAGAAAATTTTAAAAAATTATGGAAGGAGAGCATAACGCTTTCAGACCCGAGACTTTTTTGTTGAAAAATTGCAATCTGATGAATGCAATAGGTACCCTATAATTTGGATGGAGAACTAGGAAAAAATAAGGAAAAAAATATTCTGGTGATTTTTCAAAAATGCCCTAGCACGATTGTGCGGGTCAGCTTTTATTTTATTAACTATCAAGAAAATAATTTTTCTTTGTTTTTACTGCTATTCAAATGGTATGTGCCCAGTAATTGTGTGTTTAGATTATCTACCTCAAAACCAATAGGAAGGCATCATTCAGATGGTATTACACATTTGGAGATAATAAAAAAAATTAAATGCAATAAAAGTTGTTCTAAAAATGAAAAAAATTACATGCAGTAAAAGTTGCACTAAAAATGAATAAAAAAAAAAAAAATTACATACAATAAAAGTTGCTCTAAAAATGAAAAAATTACACACAATATGAAAATGAAAACATGTTTAATACAATCAGCATAACATTTTTAGCATTTATGCCTTTTGATGAACAGGAATTCTGGACTGAGTAGGTTCCCAAACTTCACATTCCTCATCGCTTGAAAAATCGCTAAGATCACAATCTGATTCCTCTAACAGCTTTCCTATCTCTTCATCCAAGCGACTTATACAAGCAAAAGGCTTCATTTAGCACACCAAACTGGCATTTACATCCTCAATACGAAAACAAATAAAATAGAAACTCCATTTTGAGGTTACAAAAACCACTCACGCAAAGCCGAAGTCGCATGATTGGGCTAGATAAAATTTGAGCGCTTAGTACAACTCGAAAATTCAAATATGTGGACATTACTTGATGTATTTACCACTTTAAATGAATAAAGAACAGATTTCACTATCACAAATAATGAAATTGTATAAATACATCGGCAAAATTGCTTACTTACCACGACGCGCCATGCTGCTTTTGTGTAGACCAACTTCTCTAATTTCTCTTACCATGTACTGACGCAAAAGATAAAGAAAGACATTACAACGTAGGGAAGACACGCACGATTGCTGCAGTTCAATCTGAGCCAGAAAAAAAGCCGTGGATCGACTGGGAAAAAAAAAAAAAAATAAATAAATAAATAAATAAATAAATAAATAAATAAATAAATAAATAAATAAATAAATAAATAAATAAATAAATAAATAAATAAATAAATAAATAAATAAATAAATAAATAAATAAATAAATAAATAAATAAATAAATAAATAAATAAATAAATAAATAAATAAATAAATAAATAAATAAATAAATAAATAAATAAATAAATAAATAAATAAATAAATAAATAAATAAATAAATAAATAAATAAATAAATAAATAAATAAATAAATAAATAAATAAATAAATAAATAAATAAATTCGCACGATCGTGCGGATACGGTTCGAAAGGGATAAAGCACCCCCCGCCTCCCTTGGTGATGCTAGGGTTAAATGTAGTAATATTGTAAATTACAATCATTCACAACTATTTGTTGTATAAGATGATGAAAGACTATTAGTTTGTATTGACCGTACAGTATTGCAGTATGCTGTATTTGCAGGATTTTACTGCACTACTTTAGGGCATTGAAATATTTACAGCTAACTTCATAATGAACCAAAATATAAGGTCAAACTGTCCACTTTAATCACCATATTTAGGAAATTACTCATAAGAAATCCAGGTATATTACATTATTATCTACAAGTTTTATGTGAAGTAGAATTTTCTACCTGTAAATGGTATTAAATGTACTATACAATTTATTTGGTTAAATAGTTCATAATTCTCGACTGCGTGTGCAAAAGCAGTTACATCAGAAAACCTTATAATGAGAAAAACGAAATTAAAGACTACAATTAATTTCCCAAATCCCTTATCTGCCAAAATTCTACACATTTTGCAAAAAAAAAAATATTCGTTGGTTAATACTGTAAATCAGGTTGCTCTAATTCCTATAAATCTTCATCCCTTATCTGAGGATTATCCAGTGGCGGCTCCTGCCTTACAAAATAGGTGAAGAAGTTCACTTAAGCATGCTGAAAATACAATGCAAAGCCGATGTACCACGGTCCAACATTTTTTACCAAACTTTTTGTATCCAATGGAGCTATACACAAAAGAAACTGTCTGTCACACTATGATTCATTTTGGTCCAATACATATGACAGTTCGCGTAGTAAGCGAGAGAAATAAACATGGCGGATGCAAATATATACAGCTTTGTTTTAAAATCAAATTTAAACAATGAGCCAAACAATGTACAAAAACTGCCTGAGGAGCATTGTTCTTGATTCTTTTTTGAAGTCCATTCAAATGTCCTGACATAACACTCGCTCCATCGTAACATTGTGCAACTAATTTACATTCATAATTAAATTATATAAGAACACCATGCAGCAAAAGGAACAATGTTTCTGCGGACCTGTCAACACTCACATCATGAAATCCAAAAAATCGTTCTACCAATGTGCTCTCTGTGTTCACGTATCTTACAATGATAGAGCACTGAGACTGTTGACAAATATCTGTAGTGTCGTCAACTTCAACAGAAAAAAAAATCTGAGACATTAATTTCAGGTCTGTAAGTATTCCGAAATACATCCAATCACCTCATTTTGAATAGATTTAGAATCACCGCTGAATATACTTTTAATTTTATTATAGTGGTTTTGGATTTCTAACGGACTTACAGTACACAAGCTCCTTGAAATTTCCCCGACTTAGCGAAAGCGCACTCTCATCATGACCTCAGAATGCAAACTCTTGTTTATCTAAATACAATGTTGCTTTAATGATCAACTACAGGAAAAGCCTATTTAATGTCACGTTTCCATTGAAACACACATGAAAAAGTCTGCTGTTTTCTTGAAGAGCGTCAGCCATTGTGTTTCTGTTTTTTTTTTTTTTTTCTTTTTTCCCCAAAAGCATTTAGTTGTAATTTACATTTTAAATATAGAAACTGATTATCCGGGCTTGTGGGCCGTGGTCTAGTCAGGAAACTCCTTCCAGACGTTTCGTCCGAAGCTGCGTCGAACATCCTCAGTGGCGTTGCCTTAACACTCTCTTAGTCTCGGCGATGACTGACACGGAGCCTTTTTTTTTTTTTTTTTTTTTTTTTTTCAAGTGGAGGAAAAATCCATTTACGGAGCCCCATGCGCTGGGAGGCACAGAGGGGGACTGTGGGCCTCACCCGAAGGTACTACTCCACTAAAAAACCTCCACCGGTGAATTCAGGAGTGGAAATCCGACAGTACCGCTAATGCACCTGTGGATTGTGGGTGTGGGTTTGTTGGCCGGCCACGAGGGCCTAAGCCAGGGAGAGATCGCCAGGACGTGAACATTGCCGTGGCCCTGGACACGCCCTTGGGAATTGAGTGAGGGAGTATTGGGTTAGTGATGTCTCCGGATGGAGACGTCTTGTAGTGGTTCTGAAACAAAGAGCATTTAGGGTGAGAATTTTGGTTTAATCAGGCCCCGTGAGGTCTGACGTCTCTCTATATAGTAGTTGTGTTATGCATTCCTGCTAGGAGGAACAGAGTCCGTGGTTATTAATGTGCTAGGTATTTGGTAGAAAATTTTATTTGAATCATGCAGTTGAAGCAATTATGCATTCCTGAAATTAGGAACAAAGTCAGTGGTTATTTATCTGTCAAAGGATTTGTTGGTTTACGCAGACCACGTGAGGTCTGACGTCACTTCATGCATTTGATGTATTAATGCATTCCTGAAATTAGGAACAGAGTCAGTGGTTACTTGTCTAAGATAATTTGTTTTTGTTGCTTGTGCTTTCCTGTAATAAGGAGCAGGGTCATTGAATTAATTTACTATTTACAAGTAGAGGCTGGAGAAGCCATTAGAGTAAGTCCGTGGTGATTGCTGTTGGTCAGTGTCGGGTTTCGCCTAAGCCGCCTGCCCAATCAGAGCACAGCTGCACTTAGACCGCACCCTCCCAGTGAGATCCGCCTTGACTACAATGAGCAAGGACTTTCAAGTGCCACTGGCAGAAGGAAAGGAATGGACATGCCATGGCTGTGTAATTCTGGGTGTTTTATCTAACTAAGGCGTCTAAGTATTCTTGGATATTTATTTCCGGTTCCTTCAGGCCAATTGTTCTATCGAACAGCGAGAGAGGTCTTTTGTGCGTATCACGTTCGAGGTTATACAAACCTAGTTCTCGAATGAGGTGGTTGTGATTTTTGTCTTTCTTATCGTATAAGTTTGCACTTTGCGCTTTTATGCATTGTTCAATGGAGTGTAGCTTAAGCTCGTTGTGTATAAGATAAGCTGGTGCTACTTGTGGGAGCTTTGCTATTACTCTAACTATTCTGTTTTGTAGAGTTTGCAGCCTATTAATATGTGTTTTGGCGGCATAGCCCCAAACGGGGGCCGCGTATGTTAAGATGGGCCTTATCAGAGATTTGTAAAGCGTAAGGCCCATATTTAGTTGTAATTGGCTGTTTTTATTTATCATAGGGTAGAGTTTATTTAATTGGCCGTTTGCCTTTGCCCTGATGGTATCTATGTGCTTTTTCCAGGTCAGACCTTGGTCCATAGTAACACCTAAGTAGGTGACTTGGTCTTTCCATTCAATTTGCTCGCCTCTGTATACCAGAGGCGGTTGTGAATGCCTGGGGAGCCTGTGCTGTATTCGTTTAGTGAATATGATTGATTGGCACTTAGTGGTGTTTACTTTGATTCTCCACTTTGCAAACCACGGCTCCAGCTCATTTAGAGCGTTCTGCAAGCGCAGGTGGACGATCCGAGGCTGCGTGGATTGCGTTACTAAGGCTGTATCGTCCGCATATATGTATTTATCAGTACGCGTGAATTCTGGCATATCGTTAATATATAGATTAAAAAGCGTCGGCCCAATTAAACTTCCTTGTGGGACTCCTGCCCTAATGGGCCTTAGAGTGGAGGAGCAGTCCTCCACTACCACCCGGAAGTGTCTTGTGCTTAAGTAGTCTTTGATTAGCGCGATCATTGAATCGGAGAAATTGTAAGTTTTTAGCTTATGGAGTAGGCCCGAATGCCAAACTTTATCAAAAGCGCGCTCAATATCCAGAAAGATGGCGCCAGTTGATTTATTGGTGTTATAGCCTTTCGTAATTTGCTCTGTTAGTCGTAGTAGTTGAAGTGTTGTGGAATGTTGCGATCTAAAGCCGAACTGTTCCGCAATTAGTAAATTGTTTTTGACGATGTGGGCGTTAATTCTTTTGAGGATTATTTTCTCAAGTACCTTGCCTATTGAGTTTAATAGGCTAATTGGCCTGTAGTTGGCCGGTAACGAAAGATTTTTCTTTGGCTTAGGAAGCATGACAATCTTTGCCTCTTTCCATTTAGGTGGGAATCTACCTTTGTCCAGAGTGTAGTTGAAAATTTTTGCAAGCAGCCGAAGAGCTGCTTGCGGGAGATTTTTAAGTACCGCATTTGGTATTTTGTCCGGCCCCGGGGCCTTTCTATTGTGCAAGTGTCTGATTATCCAACTTATCTCGCCAGCGTTTGTTTTACGCATTTTGTTGTGCGTGGTCGAGTAGTCGGTTTCGTTTACTTCGTGTTCGATGTTTAAGATTTCTTCTTCATTTGCTTGTCCCAGCGGTGGATTTGGGTTGAATACTTCCTCAAGTGTTGACGCAAAGACCTCTGCTTTGGCCTGAGGGAGTTCAGCGATGCTGTTAGTATTTCTATTTACTAGTGGAGGAATTATCGTTTTTGTTCGTGTCAAACATTTTGCAATTCTCCAGACCGCATTGGATTGGGGATTGAGGTTTTCCAAAGTTTGGTTCCACTCGTTCCCCACGAATTCCCTAGTCTGGGTCGTCACTGCGCTCAGCGCGTCCAGATACTCTTGCCGGTGGATTGGATTTCTAGTCCTTTGCCACTTGCGACGTAACCGATTGCGGTTTTGGTGCAAGAGTTTAATATCCGTTGGATATCGAGTGTTGATATTTGGCCTGAATCTTAGTGGGACACAGTTTGTTGTCGCGAGTTTTATTGCGAGTTCTAATTTGTTAATTGCTTCGTCGTGTGTTTGTGGTGAATTTATTTCCATGTCAGGTAAATAGTTTTCGACAGAATTTCTAAAGTCGTCCCAGTTTACCTGGTTATAATTTAAGGTGGGTGCTTCTGGCTTGAACCTAAGAGGTAATTGGATTTCCATCAGCACTGGGAGATGGTCCGACGTTAGTTCGTGTAGGACGCTACATTCAATGTTGAAATTGATATTTTTGGTAATTGCGATATCTAGTATATCTGGAGAATGGTTGTTTACGTGAGGGATATGTGTTGGTTCTTCCGGCCCCATCACGAGAAAGTGAGTGTTATTTATGTAATTTAGTAATTTTGAGCCTTGCGGGTTCGGGTTTATACTGTGCCAAATTTGGTGCTTGCAGTTAAAGTCCCCAGCCGCTATAACTTTAGTGTCTAAGCGCATTACTTTGTCCACGTCCTCCGTGTCCACATCCCCCGGGGGATTATAGACAGCTGCTACGGTCAGTGTAGCATAGGACGTGTTCATTTTTACCGCGGTAGCTTCTAAACGGTTAAGCCCCGGGACGTAAACTTGATGGTGCCTAATAGTGGACTGTATGACTACTGCTGTCCCTCCTCCCCGGCGGTTACGGTCAGTCCTGTAAATTGTGTAACCTGGCAGGGTAAATCTATCGGGTTTACCCAAATGGGTTTCATTTAAAAGGGCAATTTGGATTGAGTGCGTTTGCAGAAAGTCCGCTAGATCTTTCTTCTTTCTGCGCACTCCTCGGCAGTTCCAGAAAACTAAGTTAATTTTGTCCGTTTCAGCCATGGCGATGTGCATTTAGGGCTTGGATAAGTTCGGTGAGAAAGTGAACAAAAACTACGGAGTCTAGTTCCTTACCATCACGTGTGTGACTCCTGAACGTCCTAAGCTGTTCCTCTATGACCTCCAGAGGAACAGAGTTCTGGGGAAGCCTCATTGCGTGCATTAGTTTGGACGCGGCCTGTTTATTCACTTGATGAATTTTAGGTGGTCTGGGGGCCTGTCTTGTGGGGGTGAGCGACTTAGGTGCGGGAGGGTGAGGCCCTCCTGCTACTTGTGTGGGTGTGTGTGTACTAGTGTGTGTGTGTGTGGGTTTTGGGAGGGGGTTAGGGGGTCGCTCATACCTAGCTGGGCTCTTCTCGGTGACTAGCCGGGGAGCCACAGCCACAGGGGGCTCTGCTATAAGGGCCGGCCGGACTTTGCCTTTTCTTCCTACCGTGAGCCACCCTGTGTGGTGCGTTGATGCACTAGCGGCAGCCTCAGGGAAGCTATGTGTCCTAGGGGCGGGTCTTTGAGGCTGCGCGCGGGGGGGTTTAGAGGCCTTCGTGCACTCTGCCTGGTAGACGGAGCAACCGCGCCATGTTGCTCCGTGGCCTATTTGGCCGCAGAGTATACAGTGCCGTTCCAAGGGGGGAACGGCGCACGTACCTGAGGGGTGGGGGCCTGAACATTTGGCGCAGACGAACTGTGGGGCCCTACAGTCCAGCATCTGGAACACTGCTTCGGTTCAGGGGTGCTTTTGTAACGGAGCCTTTTGGCTTCACGGGCTTTATACGTTTGGCGCGGGTGGGCGGAGCTAGTTCCTGGTTGCTCCGGTCTTGGCTTATTGGTACGGCTGCTGCGGGGGCTGGGTTGCTGCTTCTATAGTCTATGCTTGATGTTGAGGCTGTTGGCGGCGTATGGTCCTGGATTTGTTGACGGTCAGGTTTCCTGCGTGCTTTTTGTAATGCTAGATGCCAGGCTTTATTTAGGCGTTTGGTTTCTTCCTTTCTATTGAAGTTGTTGTTATGTTTGTGGATCTCTATAGCTTCTCGACTTAGACGGGTGTAATAATGTAATGTGGAAGACAGGACCGCTGTGTCTGAATACTGTACAATGTGTTCCCCTGGCGCTAGTAATACGTGTTCTGCGACTGCAGACTTTTCGGTTTGTCCCAAACGGCAGCACCTCTTGTGTTCCGTAATGCGTGTGTTTACTGTACGTTGAGTGGTCCCTATATACACAGAGCCACATGAGCATGGAATTCGGTAAACACCCGCAGACGAGAGTGGATCTTTTGGATCTTTTGTTGAACGTAGCGAGTTCCGTATTTGCTGTGTGTGTTTGTAGATGGCCTGGATGTCGTGTTTTTTGAGAACTTTCCCAATGCGATCGGTGACACTTTTGATGAACGGCAGATATACTTTATTCTTCTTTTGCCCGGTTTTGCCCGCTGTAGAATCCTGGCACATTTACGCCGTGAATGTGCCAGGATTCTACAGCGGGCAAAACCTCCCAAAAGCAATCTCTCCGGACCGGAGAAGGCTGCCGTAAAAACGTTGAACAACAACAAGGAGATTGTTATCAGCACAGCAAACAAAGACAACGCTACTGTCATTATGAACATTCGGGATTAACAACGTAAAATCTCGGAACTACTAGATCCAGCTTCCTACAGAAAACTTCCGCGTGACCCCACTTCGCGCATCATGCGAAAAACTAATCAGCTCATGAAACAGTCTTCAATACCCGTGGAAAAACAACGACAGCTCACAAGCACAGAAGCACAGCCTCCAAGACTATACGGACTACCGAAGGTCCACAAACCAGAAGTACCTCTCCGGCCCATAGTTAGTGCCATCGGATCTCCCACGTACTATTTGGCGAAACACCTGGCCAAACTGCTACAGCCAGATGTTGGTAACACTGACTCCTACATCAAGAATTCCGCACATTTTGTTAAAAAAGTGAAGTCCTTGTTCCTGCAGCCCAACGACCTTCTTGTAAGTTTTGATGTGACTTCTTTATTCACAATGGTACCCATACAGGAGACTGTTACTTTACTACAGGAACTATTCCCTGAGGACATTTCAAATTTATTCCAACATGTTTTGGAAACCACTTACTTCCAGTGGAACCAGTAGTTTTATGAACAAACTGATGGAGTGGCTATGGGCAGTCCGGTGAGTCCAGTTATTGCCAACTATTATATGGAACATTTTGAGGCCAAAGCTTTGGATTCCGCTAAGCAAAAACCGGTGTGCTGGCTACACTACGTAGATGATGTTTTCGCCATCTGGAGCCACGGGCAAGATACCTTAATAGATTTCCTACGTCACATCAACTCTATCCATCCACACATACAGTTCACAACAATGGACAATGAACAATGGACAATTACCGTTTCTGGACGTTCTCTTATCCAGGATGCCTGATGGCACGCTCTCTCACACAGTCTACCGCAAACCTACACACAGACCGGCACCTACACAAGCTCTCCAACCACCATCCCGGCCAAAAAAGGGCTGTCATAAAAACGTTAGTAGATCGTGCTAACCGCATCTGCCAACCACACCTACTGAACCTGGAACTTTCTCATATTAACAGTGCATTGCAGGCCAACGGTTACATCAGCCAGGAAGTTAAACGTGCCATACGCCCTAGAAAGAAGCCCCTGCCAACCCC
This sequence comes from Tenodera sinensis, assembly GCA_030765045.1. NCBI lineage: Eukaryota > Metazoa > Arthropoda > Insecta > Mantodea > Mantidae > Tenodera > Tenodera sinensis. The sequence continues at coordinate 127,555,649 of CM060964.1, read as the reverse complement.
GGAACAAATCGACGGGAAAAAGAAGAATTAAGTATATCTGCCGTTCATCAAAAGTGTCACCGATCGCATTGGGAAAGTTCTCAAAAAACACGACATCCAGGCCATCTACAAACCCACACAGCAAATACGGAACATGCTACGTCCACCAAAAGATCCAAAAGATCCACTCTCGTCTGCGGGTGTTTACCGAATTCCATGGTCATGTGGCTCGGTGTATATTGGGACCACTCAACGTACAGTAAACACACGCATTACGGAACACAAGAGGTGCTGCCGTTTGGGACAAACCGAAAAGTCTGCAGTCGCAGAACACGTATTACTAGCGCCAGGGAAACACATTATACAGTATTCAGACACAGCAGTCCTATCTTCCACATTACATTATTACACCCGTTTAATGAGTGTAATATCAATTTGAGGATTTAAATTTTTTTAATTATCTGTTTCTGCTTTTGGACGCATTTATCCGCTTGTTTCATATCTGGCTATTGCCACTGCTTTTTGCCTTTGTAAACTTTTCTTGTTGCTAGTATTTTTATTTTTTGAATGAAATTTATGTCTGGCTATTGCCAGGAATCTTTTAAGGGCGCTGATGACCTAGAAGTTGAGCGCCCTTAAACCAAACCAAACCAAACCAAACCTACACCCGTTTAAGTCGAGAAGCTATAGAGATCCACAAACATAACAACAACTTCAATAGAAAGGAAGAAACCAAACGCCTAAATAAAGCCTGGCATCCAGCATTACAAAAAGCACACAGGAAACCTGACCGTCAACAAATCCAGGACCATACGCCGCCAACAGCCTCAACATCAAGCATAGACTATAGAAGCAGCAACCCAGCCCCCGCAGCAGCCGTACAAATAAGCCAAGTCCGGAGCAACCAGGAACTAGCTCCGCCCTCCCGCGCCAAACGTATAAAGCCCGTGAAGCCAAAAGGCTCCGTGTCAGTCATCGCCGAGACTAAGAGAGTGTTAAGGCAACGCCACTGAGGATGTTCGACGCACCTTCGGACGAAACGTCTGGAAGGAGTTTCCTGATTAGACCACGGCCCACAAGCCCGGATAATAAGTTTCTAGGTATATTATGACACCGGCCGTGAAAGCTTACGCAGTTTGATTACATTTTAAATGTCCCGCCGAATCATTGTGCTTGTAAAGGGAACGGGTTATATTAGTGAAATCTGTGAATCTCTTTGTCCCACACGTTACTTTTGTTGCTAAAAGGTAAACAAGGCCAACAGAATAGCGATTGCAAACTACGGCTACTGCATAACCAAAAATAGTTATCGAGCCAAGAACTTTTGAATTTAATGTTATAAGTCTTCCCTATTTTCTTATCCTCTCTTTTAAGGGCTATATCAATGATATCAGTGGGCCGCCCAAAGTTTAAAACACCCTTCTTGTCTTCATCATTCCACTGGATTCATAACAAAACACTTATATTCCGTAATTTAAATATTAAAAGCACTGGAGTCTAGCAAACTCGTAAATTATACCTACCGTTCACAGTTGTCTAAAACACCACGTTCTAAGTTTACCACCAGCTCTTCCTCGAGGTAAACGACTACTATCTTCTAAGCGTGCGAAAACAGAAACCGTCCCCTCTACCGTGTTCTGTGCCTCTACCCAAGTGAAAATATTTCTTGTTTGCCTAAAACATGTGCATGCCCGTGTTATTTCCCCGTAGTTCATCGTTTCGTGACGTCATGTTGGCATGGCAACCAAGCTGTTTAGTGCAGCAGTTTCTTCCGTAATCCTGACTGCTGCACTTGTAACCGATCAGAGGGTGCGTTCCCACCAATTTTCCCTACTGGCTGCCAGGCTGTAAGTTCCAAACAAAAGAAGGGTTGGTCACTGACCCTGCTACAGCTGCTAGCAGTTGAAATTTGTGACTAAACTGTTAGAATGGCAGTAATAATGCCAACATTAACAAAAATAGAATACTGCTATTTTCAGGTGAAAACCTCTTCACCTGCTTCACTTGAATAGCCGCCACTGGGATTATCTGAAGGGTTGGAGGGTGGATGCATGGCTTATGTGACTTTTCACAGTACACTTTGACATATCCACTGCCACACAAGTGTTATATTAATGGTTTCAGTGGAAGATTTATTGTTTGATACTAGAATATACAATGAAATTATATTTTTAAGTATGTAATCAATTCTTGTAGATCCTATGGGGATGAAATATCACCATATTTATATAGAATTCACACTTAACAGAACTTGAGAAAGTTACAGCATAAAAACAGTACAAGGATAATGAAACAAGACATATCACTCTATTAATAATAGTTACCCAAGGCCCAACAGCCCTTACCACCTAGCTGCTGCGGCCCCCACCTCTAACTACCACAGGCGCCAAGAGTGTAGTGCAGTACTGGTGCTCAGCTCAGCATCCCAGTTCCTCCTGGCTGTTTATGCAGTCTACACAATCAGGATCCAACTTTTCAATCAAGTAGCTCCTCGATTGGCCTTTCAGGGATCTAATGAGGCTGAGAGCACCCCATGCCAAGTCTCCCAGTGGGAGAAAATCCCCATGCTGGTGCCCGGAATTGAACCTTGGTCTCTCGCTTGGTAAGTAGAAGCGTCTCCACCGCACTAAGGAGACAACCCTGATATTACTGTAGTATTTGAAAATAATATCTTATAATTGCATAGTAAATATCTTTTAGCCTTTTATAAAAGGTTGTTAAATTTAATGAACTTGACAAAGTTAATATAACACTAAAGAAACAAGACATTTTATTATTATGGCTTTAATGTTATATACTTTCTTTAAATTTCCATGAAATTGTTTTCACCATCCAAAACACAATGAATAAAAAAAACACATTCTTCACTCAACATCATCATTGGTATCAGTATTTGGAAGTATACTAAGAGCACAGATATTTTCAATGCTCTAGAATTCCCAGAATGTATCCGAGATAAATGGAAGTAGGTCCAGCAAGTCCTATTTTTGCTAGGTTTACTGTATTTGGACCAGAATACTTCTTAAAGGTTTGATACCTGCAGATTTATTCCCTCTTCTAAGAAAACTGGCAAATCTAAAATCATCGTCTTTCCTCAACTTGTACTTGAGAATTAATTACCCGAAGGAAACTTTTCGAAAACAGAGCCACTCCATGTCCCTCCAAACGATCTTTTATCCAATAGATGGTAGATTTCAGGCTTGAAGGCAGTGGTCTAGTCAACAAATTTTCTGATATTTTGCCCAAGACTGCGTTAGGGATCTTCTGAGAATGACTTCTGGCTGGTTAACAACTAGAGGGCGATTAATGGAGCACCCGATTTGCCAGGTCAACCTTTTCTTGGTGCATTTCTTGCTCTCAAACTCAAGTATTTTTCACCTTCAGAGATCTTTGTCTACAGCTTAAGTCTGTCACATGTCTGGTACGCGTTCACTTTTGGTTTCTGTGGTTCAAGATCATCAAAAATAATTTTGTATATCCTCCTACCAACATGTTGTCCAGGAATAGCATTTAAATATTCTTCATATAAGAAGTTAAAGTGACATGAGATGGTAACTGGTTTCTCTGTGTTTTCACTGAAATGATACACAGAGTTGCAATAATTTATTTTTTCATATGTATTGTTGAGAAGCCAGAGTTAGTTGTTTTGCATTACTTAATCTTCATATTAGTGTAATGAAAATAAATACCCGGTCACCAGATAGGTGTAGTGTCAAGTTGGGTAAGTCATTTAAATTTGTAGTGCATAGCAAGTTAAGTCAGCTCTATTACTGACTTAACCAACTTTGCACTGCTGGTGAGTGACTTAACCGTCTTTGCATACACACAACTGATGATTTCATGACATACCTCCTTTTGCACACTCATGTTACTTGGCTATTATAAGTGATATGACTTAACTGATTATACACATGGGTAGATCACACAAAATTACATCAAATGCTGTGGATAACTCATTTTAGACATTTTTTTACTTAACCGCTTTTGCACACCCAGCCGAGAATTTAAAACTCATACTGAATTATTAACAGAATGCACCATAAATAAATGCATATTTATGGTAAAAATATTATAATTTAATTGTAATAGATATTTAAGTCCCTTACAACCCCATATTATATGTAACAAATGAGGAAATTATATCACTGAAGTTATATGCTTGTGCAGTGGTTGTCCCAATCTCATGTTGCTTTGAAATATTAATAGAAATCTGTTTTTAGTGCATAACTATTGATATACCTTATATCAAAGTACTATGTACAGAATTGATTTAAAGGATTAAATAAATAAAATTAAAAAAATAAGGTAAAGGGCCAACCTTATGAAACTTTATTTTTTCCCTTTTAATGGCTATGAATAAATACAGGTTTGTGGATTTGTACTAATGTAGATACCTTTACAATAGCTTACAAATTCTGTTTATCCCAGTGAGGTATTGGTTTATATGGTCATACAGTTAGTAGATTTGTTTTCTAAGAGTAAAGAACCATTTCAAATTAAATGTTCCATAATAATATTCATATGAATAATTTGCTTCAGGTGCTAATGGCTTAGCCAACCCTCGAGATTTCCTTACTCCAGTTGCATGCTATGAAGACAAAGAGGATGGAAACTACAAAGTAATCAACAAGTTCCACGGACATTTGTTCCAAGCTGAGCAACACCACAGTCCTTTTGATGTTGTTGCTTGGCATGGAAACTATGTCCCTTATAAGTATGACCTTTCCCTCTTCATGGTGATAAATGCAGTGCAGTTTGATCACTGTGTAAGTTTTAGCTTTATTTTCACTAAATTTGCTGTTGTATATTTATTGTAGCAGTGAATTTTAAGAATTTGACAAAGTTATAGACAAATGTAAAATCTTCTTTATTTATTAAAGTGCTAACATTTAAAAACTATCTCCTTGATTTAAAAATAACCTGTTCAATAGTTGTTTACTATTTTATGTACTAGGATTATTCTACCCACCAAATAAAGCAGTAGTGGCTACTATTCTTTAAAATGCTAACCTATAAAAATATTGTTAATGTAATCTTGAAAATTACCTGAACAATATCTGGCAATTCATTTTCCACTAGGATCCTTCCATTTTTACGGTGTTGACCTGCCCATCAAATAAAGCTGGAGTGGCTATTGCTGACTTTGTTATATTTCCTCCACGCTGGTCTGTACAAGAACATACATTCCGGCCACCATACTATCACAGTAAGTAAATATAAACCAGTCATCATCACCACCATCATCATCATCAGCAGCAGCAACATCATCACCACCACCACTGCCACCGCCACCGCCGCCACCACTGCTGCCACCACCGCCACCACTGCCACCGCCACTGCCGCCACCACCAACACCACCCCTGCTGCCACCACCGCCACAACTGCCACCACTACCACCACCACATTAATGATTAACATTATCATTACCATCATCAATCAATCATCATCACTGTCGTCGTCATCACCATCAATATCATCATTATATTACTACTATTGAGAGAGAGGGAGGAAGTGGAAGAGAGAGGTGGAAGAAAACAGTGGCAGCTTCCCACTATACAAGTGTGCTTATGTTACAACCAAAATCCAAGTTGTCCCGTTGATGCAAACAATGCATGCTTTATACACTGATGCAATCTGATGGAGTGGCCTCCAGTAAGTGCTATATTGTTTGCAGGTGTCAAGTATTTCGTGTCCTGGTCCAAGTTGAGTTAGCAAGGTTAGCATACCTATCTGCAGTGGATTTATCCACATGTGAGAGGATGAAGTTACAAGGTTTACGTGTGAGATTGAGATTGAAAGAGTGAAAAGAAGTAGCAAGATTGATCTTTGGCAGCAGCTGGTCAGGGTACAATAGAGCTTCTGCATGACTGTGTTATGTATTTTTCAAAATGCTTGTTTTGGAGGTGCTATTATGAATTTTGGGTCCTAGCATCTCTTGGAATGACCTTAACCCTGGCTTCCTGCCGGCAGACTCAGATTCAGTCTGAATGTTTTTGCTGGATGCCCACCCTCGGTAGGGTTTTTACCATATGGTTTTTATTTTGGAATGGTATTTATGGATGGATTATCTGCTTTAGGATGGATAGATAAGAAAATATTTAGCATGTTGCTCCTCAACGACTGCCTGTTAGAGTGCAACAGTCCTTCTGCACCCTGGTGGGTGTGGTTTTAAAATGCTATAATATTGGCTGGGGGAAAGAATTTGGAAGCCAATCAGCTCTTGATTAGATTAAGAATGGAGCTCAGCTTTAGCTGCTGCATGGAATTCACTCCTGGCTGCAACTCTTATCCATAGAAAGGCTAGGTATTCAGCATGATAAATCAATGGAGCATTCTGCGGCATCGCATGTGGTTGGTTAATCTAGTAGCCAGAGAGTATAGAATAGAATCACCATTTAGTCCTTTGTTACATAAACAACATCACATATTGGTTTCATAGCAAATTTTACCTCACTTTCAGTCATCTATATACTGTATAGCAATAAGTTGCTTGTGCGTCCCGTGGTGGTGCTCTTTGGGCTAAATCTGTATCCAATTTTAATAGTGAATCAGAGTAACTTAGTCAAGTACAGGTAAATAGTACTAAAGTAGAATCCTGATAACTCAACTCTTAATAACTTGACATGCTGTGTAATTTGACAACCCTTTTCACTTTTATTTTTTTATTTTTTGTTGCTAAACTCGACTGTAATAATCAGATGCTTGCCACTAATAATTGGATATATATCACAAACCCCTGTTTGGAAGGTTTAAATGTTTACTGCTTTATCCAACACAAAAGTACTTTTTAGAGGTGGCAAATTACGCAGTGATTTATTGTCGAATTCTCTTTTGTATTTATAAGACCTTAGGGGTGTCAGGTTATCTTTCCAACTTCCATGTAGTACATCAACATCATGGACTGTGTGTGATTAAGTACATTGCCCGCTCACACTATCAGCAGTATCTTGCTTATTTCAAGGAAGAAAACAGGCACTACCCCTATCATCAATTTGCATTATGTCACTCGAACAGATCCTAGTAAGGTCATTGCTACGTCTTTAAAGATACCCCTGTACGTGGTAAGCTAAACTTTCAATTACATATTTCTCGTTACAGATCAGCTTCCAACATTTTATTCTTACTGTTAGTGTTGTGTTAAGTGTTTGTGCCAGTGAAAATATTGAGCAACAAGAAAAGACAACTAGTTAACATGACAATGGAAATTAAATTGGATGTGTTAAAGAGACTGGACAAAGGGGAATATATTAATAGAATTGCCATGGATTTTGAACTAAGTGCAACAATAAGGTGGGGAAAGAAAAGGGTCCAAAGTCGAGTCTTTGTGTGTGAAAAAAATGTGTACTGATAGTTTAAACTAGGAATGAAAGAGTAGTAAGCTGGTGAATATGACAAAGTGAGTGAGATGCTTTATTTGTGATTTAGGCAGCAAAGGGACTAGTTGGCTAAACTCTAAACTACAAAGGGACTAGCAATTTCTTCTATATTCTATGTAAGTACATATGTATTTTTAAATTTAGTTTTACAGTAACCATTTTCAGGATATGTTGTACTTCTCTGCTTCGTATATTGTGCTGAAACATGCATATATGTAATTTGCAGTATTATGTTATGAGTTATGAATAACAGACCCCTTATTCTGTAAAACTAGGCATTTTGGTAACTTGACAGCCTCTCAGTCCATATTAGGTCGAGTTGTCAGGATTCCACTGTATATGGGAAAACAATGAACTCTGTCCAGACCTGGTACAATCATTTACAACATTAAAGTTTAATATCTTCGTGGACCCATAGCAAATCTAAATATCACTCAGGTAGCTAATTAAAAAACAAAATGTTGAAAGGGTTTATGGAATCAGTTCTGGGTTGAAGAATGGATTTTATAACACAAGATACTATCTAGTGCTTTGAAATCTCCTGTTTAAAATTGTGGTCTAAGTTATAAAAATATTACCACCGAGAGTGTGTTATTTTAATTTGTATAAACTGATGCACATGCATTTTCTATTTCAAACTATCATGGTGTATCTTCAATTTAGCAGGGATGCATTAAGTTGCAAAACTTTGAGGATCAATTCCCATAAGGTTACTTTTTCCCACTTTAAGTAATACTTCATCAGGTACTAGTTAATGCAGAATCAAAAAACTTCAGGGTTTATTTAGTTTATATGGATGCAAATGCTGATACTATTATTTCTACCTTTTAGTAAGTTTAAAAATGGGCATAAAACAAACATTATTGAAAATTGCCAAAACATTTGAATCAAATAGGAGCACTTGTATCTTATGAAATAAGATATGAATATATGGTGTCAATACAAGCACTGTGGAAAATTATGTGTATAGTTATATGATTTCTGAGTAATTGCACCTCATATTACTGATAACTCTACATTAATGAGAATAGGATACTTCTTCTACCCCTAACAGAAATTTTAGCAGTGATGTATATCAGAAATATAAGTGAATGTGTGTTTGTGGTGTTTCAAATATCCTGTTTTGCTCAACTTGTGTTTTATTTGTGAATGAGAATGTATTGAAGATCTTTGGATAAAACATGGCATGAGTGATTGTAGCATCTTCATGACTTCCCTAAAAATACATGTGTATGGTTGCAAACTTACAGATTAGAAATTCATGGTGAACCTACCAATGACAGTTGGAAATATCTTATTGTTAATAGTTAACTATTATGAGGCAAAATTGATATAAGGTGCAGTGTTTATTAGTTTAAAAATTTCAGTGATAACTTTGTGAACAACCAAAACTCAGTCACCAGCCACTACTAAATAATATCTTATAATTATATTGGGTAACCTATCCCTGGTTTTACATCTTGTGGCTGGCAGGGACGGCTATTCAGGGGAAGTAGCTGAAGTGGCACTTCACCAATATTTGTACATTGCCACACTTATCTTTAAAATATATTTATCTTCACAGGTATGTGGGTTTTTACTACCTATTTCCCTATTTTTGCACTGTGCGGTGCTCTGTTGTAGAAGCAAGTGCACATTCTTACTCCAGACTCAAAGTGAAGTGTAAAGAGCTTTCTCCTGTTCAATCTCAGAGAGGCGGAGCCTACAGCATGGTTGCTATAGCAACCATAACGTCACCCCCTTAAGTTTGTATGAAGTGAAGTGAAGTAGACGAGCTCTTTCTCTTTGCTGCCTCCTGGCTGTGAAACTTGTGATATAGTCTATTGTTGTTTGCGTTTAGTGCAATAATGTTTTAAATATGAATCCTGCTTATGGTATAGTGTATATTTTATTAGAAACACCTTTTTCATAGTGGAAAGACGAAGATAAGATGGAAGTTTTAAATTGTGTGTGGCCTACTGAATCTCTTCAAATATATGGTGTAAAAGAAGTGAAACATTGAGGAAAATGCTATAATCTTAGTTTTAAGCAATTGTGGTTTGTGGAATTTCCATGGTTGTACTCCTTCCCAACTCTGTAGAAATTGTTTTGTTGGCCATGCTTGTTTTTTAGCAATAAAAGCAATGTTTGGAATAGAGAAGGATTTGCTGCTTTGTTGAATATAACACGATCATTACACAAACACTCGGATTTGGCAGAGCATTCAAAATGCCAGGATAATTTGAAAACTTTTGAACGAAATCAAAATACAATTTCAGATACACTAAAGGAGAATGCTAGACTGTATAACATATAATTCAGTGAAAATGTACATCTGAACAGGCTTTTCCTGCAGTTAGTGATTGATGCAGTACTCTATTTAAGCAAGCAGGGATTAGCATTCCACAGTCACAATGAAGCAACAGGCTCAGTTAATCGTGGAAGTTTTAGAGAACTGCTGAGGTTGCTGGTGTCTAGGAGCCCTATAGAAATACAGAACCAATATTCCAAGATAAAAAGTGTGTTCTGTGGCGAATCAAAAAGTATACAAAATGAGCTATTGGATTCTATTTTGGACTACATCAATGCATTTGCAAAAACTGAATTGGAAGCTGTTGATTTTTTTTTCTGTCCAGATAGATGACACGACAGATATTACACAGGTGTCTCAGTGTTTTGAAATAGTGAGGTACGTTAATGCTGAAAGATCTGTTGTGGAGTGTTTCTTAGGTTTCTACGCGGTAAGTTCTGACAGAACATCAGAAGGTGTTTATTTTATTGGACATCTTGGAAGCATTTGGCTATAAGCAGAAATCAGTAGGGCAGTGTTATGATGGTGTTACATATCACACGTTAACAAACTAAATGAAGTGTAATTCTACTTAGTTATGGTGAAAACTTATAATATCTAAACACAAAATAATTCTTGGCTTCTAATAACAAATATTTATTTGCAGTGCTTAGCAACAAACAAAAGAATGTTGCCTCTCTTTTGCAAAGAGAATACAATCTAAAGTTAACTTCACACAACATTCTCCCACCTTGCAATTTTGGAACTTCAAAAAATTGCAACATGAGAGGCTCATTCATAAAATCATACAGAGCCCTTCACTAATCTCCCACTACGAGTAGACAATATGTCTCTGCACTGTGGGGGGCTCATTGGGATCTTCTCCCTGTTCTGAAGAATCACTCTTTGGTGTAGTCTCCTCAGATAACTGCGTAGAACACTCCAAGGGAACCAAACGTTGAACAGGATGCATTATAATTCCATTCTTTGTTTGAACCCTTACAACACGAGTTTGCCCATCCTTTCCAGGGAGGAGTTCCTCAATTACTCTGAGCGGCCACTCAAGTCTCTTCAGGTTGTCTGCTTCGACTAATACAACATCTCCTTTCTTCATGTGACCATGCTGGTTCCCCTTGAGCAGTAACTGTCCAAGGTACTCTCTACGGAATTGCTGACGCAGTGCATTTCTTAACTGCAGACAATATGCTGCCCTTCTTTTAAGTCGGTCTTCATCTATCTGATCAAGATCTGCTACACCTATTTCTTGAACCTCCTGTAAAAACAGGGCGGCCGTGATAGGCCTTAGGTCATAAGAATCTTCAGTTTCTGCAGTCAGAGGGTGGCTATTAACAAGGGCTTTACACTCACATAGCATAGTCAGTAATTCTTCAATAGTTAGGCACGATTTCCCAAGGACCTTACACAGGGCATCTTTCACAAGTTCGATCAATCTCTCCCACCACCCACCCCACCAGGATGCTGTGGGTGGATTAAACTTCCATGTGATACATAGGATGCTGCTATACGCTTCTATTTAATGCCAGTCAAGTTTAAACTTCATATTATGGGCACCTCTAAAATTCGTTCCATTATCACAGAAGATTGTTGAAGGCCTTCCTTGGCGTGAAACAAATCTTCATAAACCTTGAAGAAATGAATCTGTAGATAATGACGTAAGCAGTTCCAAATGTATAGCACAATAAACTGCGCATGTGAACAGGCAAATCCATACTTTCTGACTATCCTTCACAAACAATGGGCCAGTTAAGTCAACATCAACAATTTCAAAAACCTTTGCATCTCTCACACGGTCTTCTGGTAGAGGTGGCGTAGTGACCTTCAGTCATTCTCTCTTGTACCTCCTGCAGATGACACATCTTCGTACAGTTGACCTTGCAATCCTTCTTCCACTTAGGATCAAAAATTTCTCTCTGGGAATACCCATCAGAGTCTGTGGGCCTGCATGACCATGTTGAACATGAACATTATAAATCAGTCGCTGAACTACAGGACTGTCTGCAGGTAAGACAGCAGGTTGTCAGAATTCTGGGACGTCATCTCTCTCAATTATTCTTGTCTTCACTCGCAGAATGCCATGTTCATCCAGGAATGGCATCACTGATGTAAGTTTCTGATCCTCATTTACATGGAAATGCTGTCTCTGAATCAACTTAATCACTGTTTTTGCACTTTCTTCCATCTCTGAACATGTAAGTTCTCCTCACTGTGGACTTGTAGACTTACAGTTTGAAATGAATCTTTTAATCCATCCAATTAGTCTGACTATTTTCTCAAATCAAGAAAAATACTTGTAGTACCAGCTGAGTCCTGTGAATTTTCCTATACCAAGAGAACTGTAGCAGATTTTTGCCTCTCAAGCAGGGTTTCTTCTTCATTTACACCACAACAGTCTATAGGCCACTCACTCATGGGATGGTATAGCCAGGATGGTCCCTTCCACCATTCTGATGCCAGGAGTTCTGCTGTTGTACATCCCCGGGTAGGCAGGTCAGCAGGATTCAGCACACCTGGTACGTGTCTCCAAGATTCCTTTCGTGCCAGTTTTCTTCTAGTAACTTCCAGTCGTTTTGCTGCTAAGTCATATGCAGGGTCCAAAGGTAGATGATCATTCAACCAGGGAAGCTGAACTTCATATCCTCCGTCTTCATTTATCTTTACTGTTTCGATGAAGTTCCTCCTTGCTTGTTCCTCCAACTGGTGTTTCTTCCTTTCTATTACTGGATCCTGTATTCCTAGCATGTCCAATTCCCATAGGTTGCATACCTTCTCTAGGTTGAGTAGAATAGGTGTTGTCTCACTTTGCTTACTTTGTATGCACACATCTTGACCGAATACAGTACACCCTAAAGCAGTCTTCATTGCAGTCAACCCTCCTACTCTTTTGCGCTCGGAGAGTACCGATCCCAGGAAATCTGCACCAATAAGAATCTCTATATCTTTATCCCCTCCTACATCCAGATGTATAGGTCTTAGCTCCTTCACTTGCTCTGCTGTAAGACGAGGTACAGGAGTACAAATAATATACTGACCAAGGGCAGTTAATTCTAACTGATTAGAATGATCTAGATTCTCAAGGACAACCTTAAATACTTTGTGTTCTATTGCCAATTCAGTCGGACCTCCAAAACCAGAATGATTCAAAGTGATCTTCTGAGTTGCTTTAAGTCCTATTCTCTCTGCTAAATCTTCTGAGATATATGAATGTTCAGATGCCGAATCCAGAAGAGCACCTTATATCCCAAAACAATTTTAACTATGATTGTCTAGAGGTACACACAAGAATAATTAATACAAAAATTGGTAACTGACTTTGTGATTCTGCCTGTCTTTCTTCCTGTAATTTATCTTCGGAGAAATCACACATGATTGGATAGTGCTGTCGTTTACAGACATTACATGAGAGACGCATGTGACATTTTCTAGCAGCGTGTCCAATCTTGAGACATTTGAAACAGGCACCTTTCTTTGACAACTTTGCCATCTTTTCTTCAGATGTCATCCTTTTAGCCTGTGGACACCCTGACGACAAATGGTTCTAAATGGTCACTTAATACTCCTAGAGTTGCCACTAAGCCCTGAGCAGTAGGAATTGGACATTTCTTCAAATATTTTGCATTCTTAATTGTATCAATTACACTAGTGTTACTAATCTTCCTCACAAGTTGCAGGTACTCGTCAATTTCCACTTCAGATTTCATAAACTTTAAAATATTTTTTAGCTTCTCCTGTGACCCATTTTCTCACATATTTTCTTCTTTTCTTTGCCAAACGTGGATAAGTTCATCACTTAAACATGACTCAACTAGAAGGAACAATAATGCAGCATAGTTGTATGCCACTAATCCCATTGTTTATAATGACCTGACATTAACCTCAATCTTGTCATACAAAACTGAAAGCGGCGGCTTTTCTGTCACTAGATTAATTATATCCCTCACATAAATTTCTATTAGCAAGTCTCTATGTCCATAGCACTCTTCTAATAGTTGTACAGCTTTAAAATAATTCTCAGCAGTCAGGGGAAATCCATTTACTAGCTCGTAGGCTCTCGTGCCTGGGGTCATAGATTATCTTAAATACAGAATTTTTTTTACGTCCTGTAATTCATTACTTTCATGAATTCTCTTAAACTGTGCCCAGAATGGTAGCCATTGGTTAATGCCTCCCAAGAATTTTACAAGTGGCAACTTTGGCGATTTCGTGAGCAATCTGCTGGATTGGGACGTACTGGTCAACTTGGGTGACTTCAGATGCTTTTTGCATTTCTTTTCGTTTTATTTAAGTGTGTGAATGGGATCAGAGTTATCCTATGTAGGGTAACATTTGTTATGGTCTTAGTGAATAGTATGACGTATTCTGACTTTTCTATATAATGTATTTAAGGTTTTTTAAAAATATTAATAGTGTCCGATGTCGCCCAGTATAGTGGGGTGACTTCGGACACACATATTATTCTTACGATAACCTCCTAACGTGTTGTTTCGGACATTTATTTTAATTTTAAAAATATTTTCAGGTTCTGTTTTAATGTATAATAGTTTACAATAGTATAAACACAAAATATTCTATCTACAATCCACTGAATTCAGTAAGAATAGTAAAAAGACACGATTCATTAGATCAAATTACACCAATAAATAAGTCAACACATTCTTCCGCCTAACAACATTGGGCTTCTTGTAGCGAGTTCCCTTCAGGATTTCTTCAAAACTATTCTGCCATGAAGTCAAATCATTTGCTTCTTCTCTGTCTGGAAGTTTGTCCAACACATGCAATGGATCAAATGGAATGAGTCCAGTTGCTCGAAAACCACTCATAATATTATCAGCTTTTCTGGCTTTGATTTTTTCCAGCGTCTGTGTTAACAGGTATGGAAATGCATCGTGGGATATTGGACCATGAGTGCTCTTCTTCCAGTCACTCGGTACCTCATGCCAAGCTATGTTCACAGGGCTGGCTGTTTGGAGGCAACAAGATGGTGCGGTTTTTGTAATTATTATTAATGATGTTGTGTCTTTGAGCTATTGAGATCTTTGTGATCTCAGGGCTTGGTAACGGATGGAATGAAAAATCACACAATGTTTCTTCACCACAATGTATTATTTTATTAACACTTTATCGATATTTTACATTAAATAATTCCTCTCAGCACCATTCTAAATGATTTAAAATGTTTCCACTTTTTCATTTAGTGGAACTAATGTTTGATGAGTCTGGTAATGTTCTACGATGTTCACACTACCTAAATATGTCCTTTCACTTCGATTACACACACGCGAATGGGCAGTTTATGGCGTCACCTCACGTGACATTACCTTTTTCGTATACATCCGCGTATGCATCCATCAAATAGTTATTTCTTGTTAGGGAAGCGATCCCTAACCATCCTCCCTTACTTTTATTATGGAACACATATAATTCTAATATTTATACATATATATTAAAATCAAATATGGAAAGATTTATGATGTCTTTGGGCAAACTTAGTTGTTCGTAACAATGAACATTATTAACACGTTTTTGCCATATAACCAACTCATACCAATATCAAAAAACAAATTACACTTTTAACAAATAGTCACATAAACGATTTTCTTTTGGGGTCTTCTGATATTCTGTCTCACATGCCCCTTGTTTTGTTTTTCAAGTTGTCACCTATATTTACAATCTTGAAACACAATACAATACTTCTCCCTACTCCTCTGATACAATCACTTTGTACAATACGTTTTTTTTCTTTTTCTTTTCTTTTTTTTTTTTTTTACAGTCTTCCTCGCTGTTTGTTTTTGTCTTTTGTTTTGGCATGACACAGCATGTCTTTATAAATTTCACACATTCAGTTACTACACAATACATGTTCAGTTATTATACATCACATATTCAGTTATTATACAATACATATTCAGTTATTGTACAACACATTCAGTTATTATACAACATATCCAGTTATTATACAACACATAGTCAGTTCTTATACAACACATATTCCTAAGATTTTACATTTGACATTGACATAAATATAATTTTAGTGTGTCATGGTTTATTGTGTGGCTTTTGACTTATGTTCCTTGTTATGAGGAGAGAAAAACAGGATACAAATCTTGAGCTAATGATTCTAATCATATTTATGGCAATATTTTATTCAGTTCTTTGCCTTCTTTGTCTTGTAAGCTTATTATGTATAGGCAGGTTGTTGAGTCAATTCTTAAACTCTGATGTTACTAATGGTACTATTTTTTAATTGGGTTCTTACTCATTATTGTTTGGTTCAATATTTCTTCAAGCTTAACATTGGCTATATCCATCTTAATTCATGGGCATTGCTTTTCTGATTATGGTTTTTCTTACTTCACTAATTGTCACCTCTTTATCTCTTATCTATATAAGAGAAAACTTCTATACTTATAATTATTCTGCAATTGTATTATTTTTCTTCTCAATTCACCCTCGACACCTTTGTGTCAAAAATATTTTATCTTTGTCATCACAATTGATTGATTCAAATTTTTCACATTATTTTATCACTTTCACAGAAATATGGCTACTTAGGTTGTCTCCAATTAGAATCCTTTGATCAGGCCTCTTTTTTAAATATGGTAATGCTATGGTCAAAAACCAATCCTCGAAAATAGCCATATCAAACCATCCACTTCCATTACGATTAAACCTTGTCCTGGGTGGTCCACCCTCTTTCCAAGTGTCCCAAAGTTCTGCTTTATAGAGGACATAAGTCGGAAGAAGCAGCACCAGAAGCAGCCATCATAACAGAAATGCTGGTTTTTGAAAAATCTATAATGCGTTCAGCATGCTTTACACCTCTTCATATGACTATGTGTTTCCTTCCAGGATCAGCATTAAAATTAGTTTTGTCATAGTTCACAATGTTAGAAGTAGGCATATTTTCTATAATTGGACCAATGTTGTGGAAATATTCTTGCACTGGTTCTTTGGACACTTCAGCATGAGCTCTTTTTATATTCTCACTTAGTCTAACAGGCAATATTGCAGAATGCCTCTTTAAGAAGGAAGCAGCCCAGTTCACTCCTGGAAAGTTATTCTTGAAGCACCGTATTATTCTGCCAGATCTGTCTAGATACCCCTTTACCAGGTATCTTATGTCTGTTGATGTAAAAGGAAATCCCCAGCGAGCAGCAGTCAATATTCCTTCAACAAGAGTTTTTTTCATCTTCGTTTAGCACAGGCTGGCCTCCCATTAGTCTTACATGCTTCTTATTAACTTTATTTTCAAGAGTCAGCCGCTATATACCATAATATTCTGCTGCTTTTCTGTAAGACATAACTGATTTTACAGCTCTGATAGGCTTTTCTAAATTTTCTGTATTGTAATTACAGTGTACTGGAGCTCCAAGTTTCCTCTTATAATGACTCATGATTGTCCGAAGTCAATCCTCAAGTGAGTGGTTTCTAATAAAAGTCGGTATATACTCAATAATGGAAGTAATGTTACATTAGTTAATACATTGTTGTGTGGCAGACTAATTAAAAGAACGGATGTTGAAGAAAAAAAAATTTTAAGTTATTC
This sequence comes from Tenodera sinensis, assembly GCA_030765045.1. NCBI lineage: Eukaryota > Metazoa > Arthropoda > Insecta > Mantodea > Mantidae > Tenodera > Tenodera sinensis. The sequence continues at coordinate 127,538,461 of CM060964.1, read as the reverse complement.
ATTTTGATTCTAGAATGAAAGTACACGTGATCAACAATAGTTCGGAAATTGGTGGCATAGTTCAAAGCTCCACAAATGTAATAACACTGCACAGAAATAAACAATAGGTGTTCATAAAATGTAAAACGAAGCTTAAGGTTTCACATCTAAAAATCGCCGCTCAACTAGAATTGTTTTGAAACATTGTTGTTGCTTTTAATTTAGTTATGACACACATTGTCCAAAAACAGACCGTATGCCTGAATAGACTTTTCATACTCACATTTAGCTATTACCCTCTTGTCCCGCTATGCTTCTGTTTCTTCAAACTCTGTAACTTCATCTTCACTTTCAACTTCGTGGACATTGCAAGCGTCACAGATTCATTTGTAAAGTGCGAATAATCACTTAATAGCTTTGTCTTCATGGATCTTAAAACATGTCAAAATATGTTCATGCACTATATTGACTTCCTTGATCTTGCTCTGAAAAGCATTATAAGCTTGAGAAAATGAATGGCGTAATTGTATTCTTTCTCTTTTTAACGAGGTCACTTCAGCCATTTTATTACACCTGTCTATATTTCCTGTTTTCTTTTCACCAACCAAAATAACTGCACAACCAGTCCAGTCACAGTTGCCAGATGTTACATATCACACGTTAACAAACTAAATGAAGTGCAATTCTAATAGTTATGGTAAAAACTTCTAATACCTAAACACAAAATAATTCTCAGCTTCTAATAACAAATATTAATTTGCAGTGCTTAGCAACAAACAAAAGAACGTCGCCTCTCTTTTGCAAAGAGAATACAATCTAAAGTTAACTTCACACAACAGATGGTGCAAGCATGATGTCTGGCCATTTAAATGTACCCCAGAAAAAAAATTAAGGAAAAAGCTCCTTTCGCAGTATTTGTACACTGTTTTGCACATCGTCTAAATCTAGTCTTGCAACAAAGTTGCAAAAAAAAAAAAAAAAAAAAAAAAAAAAAAAATTACAACACTGTTGTATATTTTTTTCTTCGATTACTGTAATTCCTACCTTTTTCCATCACTTAGAAAAGAGTAGCTATGCAACTACTTCTGTATCAAGACCATGCACTCCAACTGACACTCCTGTCCACTGGAGCTCCAACTCAAAATTGTTGCACGTAATTGTGGATGACTTGGAATAGTTGAAAGAGGTTTTTGAAGCCATACTTTCCTGTGAACAGTCTGATGATAATTCCATTCTGCTTCCCAGAGGCTTTCTGAACGACATGAACAATTTTGAATTTGCATTTCTGGCAGTAGTGTTTCAAGACATATTTTGTTTGACAGATATATTGTTCCATATTTTGCAGAAGAGGTCACTGGATATAAACTACTGCATATCAAAAATATGGACCACTTGTGAAATGCTAAGAAACAAGAGGAATGAACAGTATTTTTTTGATTATGTTTGAAAAAGTCAGCAAAATGGCACATATGTGCCTCTCAAGAGAGAACAGTTCACTTTCTCAGGATGAGAGTGTTTGAACGTGTTGAGCCTTGTATTATGAAATTCTGGAATTTGAAATATCTTTACGGATACTTGTAAACTTTTCTCCCTTATTGTGTAAATCTCTTCTACTACAGCATCTGTGGAATGAAGCTTTTCCTGTCTAAAGCGTATAAAAAGATACCTGAAGAATGCAATGTCAGACAAAACTTTCTCCTTTAGCAAATATTTCAATTCAGAAAGAACTTCTAGTGTAATTAATAAAAAAGGCAGCCATTCTGTGAGGACATCACTGACAAGTTTGCAGCCTTAAAGGGCCAAAGGATTGATTTGGTGAACAATTATGAAAATAATCTTTATGAATATAGTACTTTTCTTTCCCACTAACTCTTTATTTAATTTCCCAGCCACGAGCCGCCACTGGAGGGTGGTTGCTTTGTCAACCTTGTGAGTGACAGGAAGTTCACATTAAACATAGTATGGTTTGTTGTGGAACATAACATTAACACTTAAAAAGAAAATTAAATTATTCAGGTATATCAAGCAAGGAGATACTAGAAATTAATACGCATTTCTACTAATTGCTTAGAAAATTGCCCACTACACTCTGTAGTTCGCTGTGAGAAATGGCCAAAATTTCTTGATGAATGTAATTTTTATATTTATCTCAAGTGTGGATTTGTTTTGTAAACCGTTACTCCTAACATTAAGATGAAGAGTCCAAAATGTCAAAATAACTATTTCTGGATTAGTGAACAAAGAAAGGTTTTATTAGAACTTACAAGTATGTTAGGCTTCCCAAATCTAGCAACAGAGCATAATTTCATTGTCAACAACATGATGCTCTTGGGAAATATGACTAGTTGAAGATAACCGAAAATAGGCTGAGAAGCAGAATGGGAGATGTCTCATTTCCTAATATGTGCTTCCGGTGCTTCCGAAAATCACAGTTTAAAGTCATTCCCCAACAATTGCTTCAACAAATGTGAAAAGGGGAAAATTGCTTCACTTCAAGGTTCATTAGAATAAACACAAAATATAACCATTACTTGTGCATGTAAATTTATCTTTGTAATTTTATTATTTATACTAATTTGAGGTATTAATCCAACTGTTGGCCAAATAATGGATGATAGACCTATGTTGAAATATGCAAATCCAGTACAAAGGAATATATTACCCCATAATGCATTTCTAAGTAGGTGTATATATTAATTTAATTTAAAAGTCGAGTTAATTAATAACACTAAACAACACTTACAACATAATTTTCCGGAACGCGTTTTGAAGGTTAACTTTCCTCCATTATTATTGTCCAGTTGATAATGGAAGAAAGTTAACCTTCGAAACGCATTCCGGAAAATTATGTTGTAAGTGCTGTTTAGTGTTATTAATTGACTCACCTTTTAAATTAAATTAATTATAACAACACTGTTTTCAAACTTCTATGAAAGGAAGATAGGTGTATATATGTTTGTTTATTTGATTTTTATTATAAAGTTACTGCTGTGAGCCCAAAAGGACTGAAACAGAGTAAATATTCATTCATGTGTATTTTCAATTCTATTCTATCCATGTTTTTAATTTAATGATTTTAATTAATATTACACTTTTGCAACTATAGTAAGAGTGTAATGTGAATCATTTATTATAATTTTTCCTTTATCAAAAAAAAAAAAAGTAAGTAGAACTATTCACCCTTTATAGTATGATGCAGTATATCACTTGAGATGATAATTTTGGAAATAATAAGCTCATAACAGGTAGCACTGTTACATTTACTATTATATATTCAGACAGATACAATTGGACATAATGAAGTACAAAGTAATAAAATACAACAGATGCCAACAATTTTTATTCATATTTTACAGGTAAATATTAAATGTTTTATTCCTTTTAACTCTCCAATTGTTTACTAAAGCATTTATTGTGAACTGTTACTACCATAGTTTCTATGATACCTATTAAGAAAGCCTGTTTCCAAAGCTTTCAGCTGCATAAGAAAAAACTAAATAGTTGAAATTGAGGTCTCAATAAAGATTGCGGAAGGATGATGTTTTAGGGGGGAATGCATCATACCCTTTGTAGGGGATGAGCACCTCTACTTGCATACAAGGAATCTAGTATCAAAAGCTGCAAAATGTAAACATCTAAGTTTTTGAAAAATGGCAAAAAAACTGCCCAAAATAAACCATTCTCCAAAGTAACTTAGCGTTAACATTAAAATTTTGATTGATTCATTTAACTTTGCATTTTAAAATATAAAATTCTTCTGGAATATGATTTTTGAAATATTTCAGAAATAGATTTGAGGAATATTGGATGTGGCGAGTTTTGATACTAAAACTAGGATTCAGCAGTTTCTGAAACTGAAGAATGAAATATTTGAGACTGTTACCCATGGACAAATATTCTGTTACACATATAATACATTAATATTTTATGAACTCAATGTATCTGAAAAGTTAGGAATATAATTTGAAGGTGGATTTAATTGTAATTTTATGAAGATTATTAAAATTATTTATAGCTCTTTTTCTAATACCCAATAATTATTGGGCATTAGGGAAGAGAAATAAAACTATCGATAGATGGGGTATGAACCCATTAGCTTAAATTTAGCTTAATAATACTCAATAATAATACATAATAATACTCAATAAAGGCAGGTATCACTTGATTGCAATACATTTCAAAAAGTATTATTAAAATGTGACACATAGGTTTATACACCTTTTTTTCATTTCATACTACTTCTGTGTGATGTAGGTTCTTCAGTCTGAGGTCCTAGGTCTTCGTAGTTTTCTAATGCAGAAATCCTATAGAGCATATTTGTTGTGCTATTACTATCAATAAGTGGAATTGCAGAGCAGATAGAATGTCAGTAAGCCTCAGGGAACACATTCAGGAAGTGTGGGAGCATGTGCAGAGTCAACCTCACCTATAATGTGACTCACTCCTTGCCAGGGTGCAAAATCGTTAAAAGTTGATGGGAGGAAAGCATTTTAGTAGTGTATGTGTCGCTGTTTGTCTCATTATATGAACCACTCCTTGGGATATTTTAGAGGGGAGGTGGGCTCTTGTGGATGTGAATGGTTAATGGAACAGTTATTATATTAAACTTGACCACCTCCGTAGCGCAGTTGGTAGCACGCTTGCCTCTGGCGCGGAGGACCCGGGTTCGATCCCCGGTACCAGCATGGGGATTTTATCCCCTCTGGGAGGTCTGGCACGGGGTGGACTCAGCCTCGTTAGGTCCCGGGGGGACCAATTGAGGAGCTACTTGATAGAGAAGTAGCTGCCCCAGGTCTAGAAGACCGCATAACCGGCCGGGAGGGCTCGGGGCACTGACCATGTCCCACCCTCCAATACTGCACCTCACCAATGACGCCTGTAGTGGGGGACGCAGCGGCTGAGCGGTAGGCCTTGGCCCCTTGTGGGCTGTCGCGCTGGGGTTTAGTTTAGTTTATTATATTAAACTTGGAGGTGAAGGAATTTTCTTTCTCCAGCTAAGTTATTCCACCTTGCTATTCATATGAGGTTTTCCTTCTTTCCTTTCTATGTATGGGGTCCATTCTCTATCATACAAAAGAATTTTTAGAATTCAAAGTTAGTTTATTTTTGATACTATTAAGCATTTAAGACAATAACATAGTGGTTTATGCAGGCTGTAGAGTCTTTACTCCTTTTTTCCAGTAATAAGCATAGAATATATTAATTTTTCAACAAAATCGGATATTTGAAGTAAATATGTATATTGGATATATTTATTATGCGAATAGAATTAAAACCCCAAATGAACAACCATAACATAAGGCCTGTTATATAGTCACCATTAATGTTTATTCAATCTATGTATTATTTAATTTAGAGAACTATTCTCATAATAAACATTAAACATTAACAAACCTAATAAGTAAAATTTATGTTAGCTTTAAAACATACAGCTATTGTCAGAAATAGCTATAAAACAGAACTTCATTGGAAAATTAAAGGTAATGCAGGTAAAAGAAGCATTGCAGTGTGCATCACGGAATGAGTCTAAGTTCAATTGTGCTTATTTGTTGGTAAGTTTTGAGCTACATTGGTACTCTCCCACCGCTTTAGTTCTTACTAGTTCTTACCCGACATTGTATTGGTATATTCTGCAAGTACAGGTGTGAAAATAAGGATAGGAGAAAATTTTAAAATTCATAGGTAGTCTGTAATGTTTACTCATTCCTAAAATAAAAGTGTTCAAAGTTTAGTCCTTATTGGTCAAATAGTGACAATTTGTGCCTAAGAGCCTGAAAAATATTGGGGAATTCTGCCTATTTTTCTTAATTTTATCTTATCCCCCCCCATCCAAAACACTGAAAGATCAGGTATGTATAAGGTTCATTGTGCAGTCTGTGACCAAATGTACATAGGCAAGTCTAAAATAAACTTGAAAATTGGGTTAGAAGAACACATCTATTACATAAAGCACAAACAGACTGAAAAATCAGCCACAGCAGCACATTTTTGCAGCAACCTCCATGACATTCGTTAGGAAGCCGATCTTCTCAGGACACCACCACCAGAGACTTCCACCATCAATAATATACCAGACAACAAAACAACTACATCAATTAGTAGATTGAAAGCTGAGGATGGGGACGAATGTTCCCAAAACATGCCCTTATTTTCAAAAATAAGTGAGATATAGTGTAAATATGACCAACCTTCAAGTAAGGCCAAGGAATATTGATTTCTATGTTAGGGGTTGAAAATAGGGATTGCATATAGGGCAGCTTATCATTTTTGTCAGTTTCTAGAATCCAAATGTACCTAGTTTTGTCAACATCACATCAAAAGTAATACTTAATAAAACTCAGTGAAATATGATGGAAATATGATAATATGAATATACAACCCCTTTTAAACCTCCTTAAAATAGACAACTAAAATTGTTTGTGATTCGAGCCTCCACATTTACTCCTTTAGGCTCAAAGTTCTTAAAAATCTACATATTTGCAATAAAGTGCTAAAATTAGCCTCTGATATCCATATTTAACAAAATGGGACTGAAGTTTAGTGACATGAAAGAAAAAAGGAGAAAGGAAACCCTAACCATGGTTCAAATTAATGGGGTATATGGGGGGATTTCCTTCTCTCAGTAAATAACTTCCCCAGCTCATTTTCTTCCCTGCCATGGATGTATTTTTTTCTTTTTACTCTAAGTATTAATGCTCTTTGAAAATACAAGAAGACATGGAATACTTTCAATGTAGACTGTACATGGTACAAGAGGTGAATAAACAAAAGTATCATATTGCAAGTAAGCTAAACAGTAAACAATCTTCAGGTTCATTAGTTAGGTTGGCATTCAGGGTCACAACAGCAATGACAATTACAGCTTGCAGTATTCAGTTCAGTTTCTTGCAACTCACTGTTCTATTATTCATCAGCATGGATAAATGTGTGAGAAAAAAGCTCAAAGTTACAGAAAGTAAAGACAGTGATGCATTCCAGTTTGAATCTCAGGCTTCACCTTCAAGCAATATTAATATTACAGCTTCTCAGGTAAAAACTGAAGTATTGAATGTGTCATTGTGTTGGTGAAAATATTGAGAGTAACTGCATTACACTAATCAGGGGATGTATACACATAATTAGATTTGAAAAATGGAAAAGAAATCGTCCTGACTTTTATTAAACAGTTTTGTGAGAGTTATATGCCTGTACTGCTCAAAACTACAGAATCACAGTACTCATAAGGACAGTGAAATGCATGTTGTTGTTAATGCTGCTGCTGCTACATTTTATGTATATAGATAACACACCAATGCTACTATTACTGGTATTATTACAATTATTGCCATAAATATAATACAAACTTCAGTTTTCCCCCTTGTCAGAAAGTCTGATTTGAACACTGTCTCTAAACTCCCAGTTTTAAAATTTTTGGATTCATGTGACCATGTAGAAGAATGAGGTTTTCAATGTTGAAAGAATTATCAAAATTGTTGGTAATATTAGCACAGATGTGTTCATGTTTCTTTTATGGGTCTCCATAAGTTGCACTTTTCCCTAAAACCTGTTGAACAGTTTATCCAGTTTGTCCCTCTCCCTCCCATAAATACAGCTATTACAGAAGGTACCTTTCTAATATATCTTCTAAACACAGAACACTATAAGGTGAACATTGCAAAGAGCATGTAGAGCTTCATCAGTTAGCCCAATGAGTGAGTGAGTGGGGTTTAAGGGCCTGTCAACAGCTAGGTCATTTGGGCCGTTAGCCCAATGATGATGCCACTTAATAGTTAACTTCAAACTTACCCACAACTATTAATACCTAATGAAACATTCAACAGCATTCTGTAAAAAGAAATGGTCTCAACTGCAATAACAATCATTTTACTGTATTTTTGATAAACTTTAATTTTATACAGTTATCAACTTTTGAGTGCTTTAGCATGTTCTAAGTAGCAGAAATAATATGTAATTTTGTTTGTTTAACAATTCAGCTTCTATGTTTTTAATTATTCATGTATTTGTTTATTTTAGGAAACTGTATGTCTGAGTTTATGGGCCTGATCCATGGAAATTATGAAGCTAAGGAAGAAGGTTTCTTGGCTGGTGGAGCTAGTCTACATTCTATGATGACTCCTCATGGACCTGATAGCCAATGCTTTGAGGTAGCTTCAAATGCATCTTTGAAACCTACACGAGTTGCTGATAATACACAGGTAAACATTGCTTTGGTGGTTCTATTCACTTATCTTAAGTAATCTACCATTAATTAATCTTTAATACCAATCAACTCACTTCCCAATTAACATTAGAAGGACTGACTTATGATTATCACCTGAAAGAAATTACGGGTCTTTTGACCTTTGCAACTCCGTACTTGAATAATTGGCCATTATGAGGAAATTTAATTAGAAACATTTCTTATTTCTTTGATAGAACTGTCACCTTTTTTATTAAAACTATGAATTAATATAAATAGCTCATTGAAAGTTAGCAGTTTGCCAATCAAAAGTTTGAAATTAAACCAAATTATATGAATATAGCCAGTCACTAACTTCTGTGGGATAGTTTCTACTGTTCATGAAATTTTCATAGCTGTACATTTCCTACAATTAGCAGTAAATGCTTCACATAGATCAATAATGCAGGGAACATTACTGATAGTTATGTTAAAAGTTTAAAACCCAAAAGAAATAGCCGTTATACGTAGAGCTTTGGTAAGACTTAAAATAAATAGTGTACTTAACAGCAAAGGAGATGAAATGTAAGGAAGGAAGCTCTTGCCATGGAAACAGTCACTATGACTGTTTTATGTGTGCAGAACCTAGAGATGATTTTTCAGTAGTAGGAGGAAAAACAACTTCTTGTTCATGCAATTTTGTATGCATTGCTAGTTAGGCTACTGTAGTGTATACTACATTTAGACGGACAAGATCATAGGACTTCAGAATAAATGCATAGTCTTCATGATCTGAACAGCTACTAACATTCTGTGCATGGGTATCAGCAGACATGTTTTCAAGGAGGGCTGCATGTTGGATATTTGCAATCAAACAATATTAATTCATTATTCTTTTGCCAAAAACTGTCAAAGATATGAGTTATAGTATTAGTTGCAGATACATGTATTAATTAGCGCTAAATAAAAGCTGTTCTTTATATCAAAATTAAAACAATAATCAGTAGGAATTAACTGCACATTAAATTCATTAATTTTCAAGGGGGGCCTCGACCCCTCCCCTTCACAGTGCCCATGATTCAATGCGCTGGTTGTCATGCCTTTATAAAACTGTGAATTTAAGGTGTTACTGAGAATCTGTATTTTCATAACATGTATGTGAAGAAGACAACTAGTGTAGTTATTCAACAAATAAAGCTTCCCTTTGTTTTCTTCCTTTATAAGTTTCAATTCTGCCCATCTCCTAACACCACTGGCATCCAGGCAGACATCTCCATAGGTATTGTTCAAGTCTGAGGTGAATTTCAACTGTGGATTTTTCTTCTTTAACAAGGAATTCAATCATGCTGTTGAAACAAGAACATTATTGTCTGCCAGTTTAGAAATACTGCCAATGGTCACAAGATAGAAGCTAATGACTAGAGCTAGAACAAATATACTTTTGCTTGCAATGTGTGCATACTGCGAGTATATTTGGATAGTGCAAAGAGGGGAAGGACATGACACAGGTAACCAGGAACTGTAAACATCACAGTCAGGGGTGTAACAGCCAATCTAATTTAAAAAATCTGATGTATTGCACTCACATGACTTTCTCTACTCTTGTACTAACTATTTTTACAGACTCTTATTCCTGTACGTTCTTCGTGTTAGTTGAGATAAACATTTGCAGAAATTATCTTAATGCATATTTCGTTGTAAGTGCAAGGGAAATATAGGAATACAGTAGGTTTTGAGCCATAGTCAAAACTTTTAAAGCATTCAAATTCTGTTCTCTTTGCACGACTAACATATGAAAGTGAATAACGGTGTTCCATTTGATGAAAGTTTGTTTTACAAAACTCATACAAATAACAAGAAATATCTTCAAAATGGTTCACTCTACAAAGCAAAAAAAAAAAAAAAAAAAAAAAAAAAAAAAAAAAAAAAAAAAATTATTTGGACATAACTTGTGTGTTTAAGCAAGATCTACAATTTTTGTATTGTAAGATCTGGTCTATCTCTTACGGTTTAGGAGTTATTCAAAAGCCATCCAGAGTAAACAGAACTGCATAGGCTATAGCCAAAAAATTCAAAATGTACATTTCATTCGTCATATAGATATCTTAAACATATGACATTTTAATCAAAATTGTTAGAACCATTTTCGAGAAAATAAAAATTTTTCAAAAATGTTCCCTGTAAATGGTAGTTTTTGCTGGAAGAATTTTCTTCAAAATCTTTGTGTCGCATCCTTGAAAGACATGAAACTTAAATACTAACTTTGGTTTTTAAGCAACTTTTGGCTTTTTAGTTGTGCTGCCTACAGACACACTCAGATGGATGTTTTTCCAAAACTGCTTCTTTTATTCTCGACATGGAATTTTTTGGGGGAATACAATACTTCCTCTACTTACTATACATAGTATACGTATACATCTATTGCAAAAAATTGTATAAACATTGTGTTTTCTCCATTCAGGGTTTCAATTATTTGTACCTAATTATTCCACGAATGTTTTCAATGTGTCAGCACATGATGATTCTGGCATAGTGAACTTTGTATAGCGCAGAACAGAATGTAAGCACAGAGCGACCAACTTTACACTCTCAGTACTGCAGTTGAACTACTGACTGTGTACCCCTGGATCAGTGTGTTCAGTATGACGTCACATGTATTAGGTAGAAGGTTGTTACGTTGATTCCCCGCTCAGTGGATATTTGTCCTAGCTCTCCTAATGACATCACAATATGGTGACATGTGACCAGTAGCAGCTCATGACTTGTCGCAGTGGGTGTGCAGTATATTAAATCCTCTCCACCTTTACTCTCTTGCTCTCTCAGACACACACCACACAATTCTAATTCACAATTCATATGGACAATTGAGCTCTCATATTTTGCTATTTTTTGTTTTAAATGACCAATACCACAATGACCATTATTTATCCAAATACCGTTTCTCTCAGTCGCAAACAATAAGTACAAAAAACAGCTTCTTTTCTAAGGATAAGCCTGAAAGATTTGTCTCCTTCAGTTTCGCCATGTTATTCATTTCCACACTTTCATAAATTCAAATTTCCCACTATGAACAGGCACAACTACATGCAATTTGTTGCCAGAAACACAAACATAACAAACATGATAACAAAATAAATATTCCAAACTGAACTATTGGCCTTGGTAAATTACATGAATTGTATACGCACTTATAATAGTTTAATAAAAATAGAGGTAACTGTGTTTACAACATTAACATAACTGTTATTGTAATATAGAAAATGGCTGCATTATATTTAGAAACGTCAAGTTAGCTAACTGCCTTATTGATTTTAATTTCTGCCAAACGACTGGGAGGGAAATGTTCGTAGCAAGGAAAACAGACTTGTAGGAGAATCAGTGTGCTTGCTTTTCCCCACTACCCGCAACCCCTCACCTAAGGCTTCCTTCGCCAGTCGCAAAATCCAATTTATGCGTCTCTGCAACTTATTAACTGAATGCCCTGGCGTTTGGTAAAGGGGGTGCGGGAAAATTAAACGAGCAAGTTCATATAGAAGCAAGTTCGACATTCTACTTTCTATTTACATGTCTAAAGAGGTAAATACACATTCACATACCGGAAAAATTAGTGGGTGTGCAGTTGCGAGTATGTGATCACCCAGGAACCGCCACTGCATGTGGCGTAAAGTATATAGATCACAATACTGCAGTTATTTTGTTACATTATAGGGATTTGAATTTTAATAATGGGTTGCTCACAACTTTCAGCATAGCCTTGTATAATTAATTTATAAAAAATTAGGGTGCTTTGATATACCTACAAATAAAGTCACCCTTCACTCTTATTTTGTGTTTTCATAGTCTGTGCAAAGCTAACAGTTCTTGTTATTGTCCATAGGTATACATCCACTGCATTTATACCAATGGATATAGCCAGTATTTTTATTGACATTTGCCTATCCCAGAATTGCTGTCAAAATGGTGTAATTCTTTTAAATCACACAGTTTTGGTTCAAAGTGATTGGGTCGGACACCACATTCCATAATTTTAAAGCATATGCTGGGCTAACTGGATTATGAGAAGTGATTTGTTATTTTTTGGGTCCATTTTCTATTTATAAACATAAATTATAGCTTCATCTAGTTAAAATCAAATGGGGGATCTTGTATGTCATTGAAAGTGCTTCATAATGTTGCATATCTGTTTATAGTGTTTTGTCTCATTTCCTAAGAGTTGGATGATCTGATGACATTACATGTATAATGATTTAGGATGATGGAACTGTTATTCCTGATGATAGATAAACTAATTGATGAATGAAACATTCATTTTTGTGTTTCATTCCCCTTTAATAAAAAATGACTAAAACCACTGTTTCTATTTCAGGCATTCATGTTTGAAAGTTCACTCAGCCTTGCAATAACCAAATGGGGAGAAGAAACATGCCAAAAGCTGGACAAACACTATTACACATGCTGGCAATCTTTGAAACGCAATTTTAATGGGGAAAAATAAAGAGAAGACAATGTGTTTGAAAAAGGATTATTAGAAGTTACACTAAAACTTCTTTCCTTTCTTCAGAATTCATTAGTGCTGTAAGTGCCTAACTTTGGTAATGGGCTGCCCATATTTAAACTTAACGATTCAGTAATCTGAACCTTGCAAATAACCTAAAATTAAAAGTTAAGCTTCGCTTATTTTATCCCTCTGTGTATAAATATGTGTGTATCAACTAATGATTAATAATTAAATAAAATGTTGTATAACCAAAATTTTCAAAACAATAAAGTATTATTCTTATATACCTTTTAGTTAAACATCTTCAACCTTTATTTATGTTTTTTCACCACTTAGATCATGTTACATGATATGGGCTTCATCAAAAAAACAAATTCTATACGATTTACAGAACTAATTTTACAATATTACAAATAAAATGTCAAATATTCACTTATTAAATAAAGATTTACAGAATAATGATATGTTTACAAGTTACAATGTCAAATATTCACTTACTGAATAAAAGGTATGTTGTAGTAGAAAGGATTTGACTTCTTTGTTAAATTTTTATATTAGTTATTTCTTTGATATTTGCTGGTAGTTTATTATATAATTTAATGCCTAAGTTTGTCAGGTTATTTTTTTTAATATTTGTTCTGCATAACTGAACATGAAGGTAATTTTTCTCTCTAGTGTTATGAGAATGGATATCAATATTTGTGTGTAGTTCTCTTTGATTTCTCTTAATATGATTTGAAACTTCAGCTATAAAGATGCAAGCTCGGGGTAGGATGTTGTTGTTGTTGTTGTTTTCTAGTGCCTTGCATCTGGCAATGAAGCCATTAGCATTCGTGCTTTCCAATACTTTTGAACTGTAGTTTCTTCTGATCTTAATGCTTCACAGGTCTTCAAGTGGTCTTCGTTCATTTCTGCTGGATCGTTACACAGGACACACATTGGTGAGGCTGAGATACCTATTCTGTAGAGATGACTTGCTAAGCAGTCGTGATTTGTCATTAGTCGGAAGGCTGCAACCGCTGTTTTCCTTGGTCTCTGGGGGATTATATCTGGGTTGGAAAGTAGTGTAATCCATTTTTTATCTTTGGCATTTGTTTCTATTTCTTGTAGGTATGAATGAGAAAATTTTTTAATGATCAAGCGTTTTATTGAGGAATATGAGAAATTGAATTTAGACTTTTGTTTTATTGTTGTGCCTTTCTTTGCAAGTGAGTCTGCAGCTTCGTTCCCCATGACTCCACAGTGTGCTGGAATCCATTGGAGATGAATAGTCTTATTAACTTTTTGGAGTTGTGTTAACATTTTGTAGCATTCTCTAATTTTTGTTGACTTCTTTGTAGTATTTGAACATATACCCTGAATTGCAGCTTTGGAATCCGAAAGAATTACTGCCTTGTTAAATTTATTTAAGGGAAGATTTAATAATTGTTGGAGAGCAATGTGTATAGCCTCTATTTCTCCATCATAATTTGTTGTGTCTCTGCCAACAGAATGATAAAAGGAAAATCGGGGTAGGATGTTATGTATCCTAAAATAAGATCTACAGGATGTACTATTTTCTATTCCACTTAAAATTCTTATAGCTCTCTTTTGGATTATAAATATTCTTTCACATTCTTCCCCCCAAAATTTTATCCCATATTTTAGTCGACTATGAAACTGGGCAAAATATACATTTTTCAGTCCAGCAAGATTTATTGTACATTTTAGACATTTGAGCATATAGCACACAGAACTAAGTTTACTTGCTAATTTGTGAATGTGGCTATCCCATTTTAGGTTTTCATTCACACATATACCTAAGAATTGTGTTTCTTTCTTGTAATCGATATTATTTCCTTCAAAAGAAATTTGAGGTCTGATACTGTTTTTACATTGCCATGTATGAAATGACATTGCAATAGTTTTCTCTTTGTTTATAATTAGTGCATTTATCTTAAACCAGTTGCTAAGGTTAGTCATTACTGTGTTAACTTTGTTTTGCAATATAGTTTCATTTTCGCCTTGTACAAGAATTTTTGTATCATCTGCGAACAGGACTACCTCAGCTTGATGAATATTGCTTGATAAATCATTTATGTACATTAGAAACAGCAGAGGCCCCAGCACTGAGCCCTGAGGAACCCCTCTCGTAATTTCTTTAGTGGTAGATCAGTAATTACTGATGGTTGATAGCTTATTGTGTTTCACGTCCACTACTTGCTTCCTATTGGTAAGATAGGATTTAATCCACATATTCATGCTTCCTCTAATTCCATATTTGTTTAGCTTGAATAATAAAATGTTGTGATCTAAAACATCATATGCTTTTGAGAGGTCTAAAAATATTCCTATTGTTGGTAGCTTTTTATCCACTGAATGTTGAACTTGACCTAGTAG